>JAFIRS010008332.1:0-17883 GCA_018342105.1 Gonioctena quinquepunctata
CTCATCTCTCTCTCTCTCTAGCAGCGTCAAACTCAATATCAGGAAAAAGATTTGAGTATGCGTCGATTGAATTCTCCAATATACTTTTCTTGCACCATCTCAGCATGTTATTAACAAACAAACAAAAATATAATTTTTTCACTATGAAATAAAATATCAGTGTAGCTTGAACTGATTTTGACCAAAAAAAGATCCACTGCTAGAAATCGAATCCGAGCCTTTCGCGTGTGAGTAGAAAATAAAAGGTTTGTTCAAAAGTGGTTCTCATTGATTATCGAAATATTGAATACATCATTTTTTTTATCTATGATCACTTAAAAAAATGGCAAAAAGGCAATGACGGCACGCGGTCACCCATCCAAATACAAACCGCGCCCGACGTTGCTTGACTTCGCGTGACAGTTTGGTTACCTAACCAATCAATCAATCAATAAAAACTTTTTAACAAAAAATTAAACCGACGAAAAAATCAACTGAAAAGCAAAAAATAAAATAAACCTTAGTCTAAATGATAATTGAGCTCCTGAACTAATGTAAGTAACTGATTTTGAGTCGGCGCCAAACAAACAATTATCGAAGATCATTATCTATGAAAGAAGTCATCAAAACGCAGCCGTGCATCTCGCTGCCATCATTTTACGCTTCACCTAATTCAATTGCTAGTTTGTTTGGCGCCGACTCAAAATCAGTTACTTACATTAGTTTAGGAGCTCAATTATCATTCAGACTAAGAAGGTTTATTTTATTTTTTGCTTTTCAGTTGATTTTTTCGTCGGTTTAATTTTTTGTTAAAAAGTTTTTGGAACGAAGTTCCTTATCGCGCGTTGCGAAAGGGGGCTAGACGCAATAAATTGAGACCAAAAGTTGTAACGACACTTTTTGCTGCAGTTGTAAGCCGTGCGGCGTGCGCGTGTTTCTCTGTCTGTCTCTCTCTCTCTCTCTCTCTCATAGAGAGCAAGCCAGTTATTTTCGTTTCGTCTTTCTATGTCGCATTGAACAGTGTGGTGTCGTGACGATTATTTTTGTTGAGTGTATACAGGTTTTTTGCACATAATAAATAATAAAAAATAATAACAATAATGAATCCTGACAGTGTTTCTGCATAAGTTCTGGATATTGCTGATGGAGTTAGGTAAGTAGAGATTTTATACAGACAATAATAAATGCTTATGTATTTTTAGCAAGTACGCATTATAACCTCTCTTTACTATTGTGCTAACCAAGTCATACGCGTTATAATCTCTCCATTACTGTGTGTTTAGCAAGTGTACGCGTCATAACTTTAATAAATTTAAAAGCAAATTATATTTTAATATTACAATATCAATGCGTATGTACTAAAATTGAGCCTACTGATTAAGTTTATATTACATTATATTTGTTAATCATTAAAAAAAAAATATTATAACTTAAAAAAAAATTATTACAATTCCTTCACTTATTAATCGAAAGGAACTTCGTTCCATCCGGGTGTCCCTTGACACCTCTCAACTTTTATTTTTTACTTTTCAGTTCCGTATTTCGTCGGTTTAATTTTTTGTTGAAAAGTTTTTATTTTTCAATTTTTTGTGGCTAAAATCTACCAATTACTACCTACTTGTTTTTTTATTACTTCCAAAATACTTACTTACCCACCTTACTTCAACTATTACCAGTTAAATAATATGATTATCTACTTTTACTATTTGTTGTAATATAAATTATTTTCGTTGTTCTGGTTAGTTTATTTCATTACTTTGTATATCATTCCATCCTCTCATAAAATATACTGATTTTGACGGAACAAGAATAATGTCAGTAGCGATCTGTCATTGTCAACTACGTATGTGAGAGCTAATGTTCACTAGTGAAAAATCAATTATCCCCTATTTTCCCACCCGTAAGGGTGGCTAATTCCTTTCGAAATCCAAATATGAGGTATACCCTATCTATTAAAAAAAGAATCATCCAAATCGAAGAACCCAGTACAAAGTTACGCCTGATAGAATCGGGTAACGGACCAGAATTCAGAGGGTGAGTGATCAATATCCTTCATTTGGCTACCCTTAGGGGTGGATTTCATCTTTTGAATTCAAATGGGACCAAATTCGAAGTACACCCTATCCACTGAAAGAAGAATTATCGGAATTGGACGTCTCAGTAAGAAGTTATGCGTGATCATACATAAAAAAATATGATGGAAAAACATAAAATATACGGGTCGAATAGAGAACCTCCTCTTTTTTGGTTTCGTCGGTTAAAAATTTATTGTAATCTTGTCAAATTACATTTCAACTTAGCCTAATATATACAACTTAAGACTATGTTACAATATATACAGATTCTTACAGATTCCAGGAATAGGTACTGGGGTCTGCGGTGTTAGCAGAGTAATTAGTACATGCCAGGTGAAGTTATTACAAAATTTGGTTGTTTACTCGTCACCTGCGAAGCTTATAAGAGTGCTCAGTGTTTGTTTTTAAGGAAACGAAAATTGATTCATTTGGAGGTATGTACGAATTATCAACAACATTTGTTGATTGTCTGAGAATATGGGAATTAAATGGTTCACTGCCTTACTTGGATCATTTAACAGGATGAAAAAGGTGTATATTTGAAATCCAATATCAAATCATGGAAAACCTGCAGCAAAGTGAAATGTCACCGATTTCGACGAAATTTTCACAGATGCTTCAGAATACTCTAAACTTCGTTGAGCAACCAAAATTTTTCCGCGGATACAGTCGAAAGTATTTTTTTTTTTGTTAGATTATTCACGAAACAAGCCCTCTCAACAGTAAGAACTAGACTTTATAAAGGCGATACCAGAAGATATGTTTTAAATGTCCCGCAAAAAGTTTGGATAAAAACGTAATTTTCCTATTTGAAAGTCTTTTTATTTGAGTAAATAGGAAATAATATTTGAGATGATTGTCAATTGTCATTCATGAGTAATGTTAAAAATGCAATGATGCCAAATGTAAAAAATGTCCGATAGACATGAAGAGTAACATTCATCCAATTAATTAATTCGTTGTGATAATTAAAATTATGTGAATTAAAGGTTTTATTCAGTGTGTTGCTGAAAAAATTAAGAAATCAAGCAGTCTCAAATAAGTAGGGATTGAAAATTGCCTTTTTCAATCTTTCTGGGGGCCTTAATTTCGAAAATAATCGTTTGCGTGGAAATATTTTGGGTATACAGGGCTTTTCACGATGAGCGTTAATTAGACGTGTCTGAGAAACCAGACAACGGATCAACCTGAAAACTCCACAGTATGCATAAATTAATATGATCTACACGCCTAAAATATTTTAGACGATGCGGCGTTGCCGCTTCTACTATAAAGTAGCGGCTACTTTGATTTTTCAAATGGAACACCCTGTATATAATATCATATTATGATTTATCACTTTGTCAACAACTTCATGTACTATTTCCCTATACCTACCTATTACCGTTTAGAAGATATAAATAATTTTTTTTTTTTTACCAAACATGTACTTCCATGAACGCTGATAATCTTGAACTCTCTGGTACTAAGACGATCAAATTCGGAATGGAGTGGGGTGATACCATGAGGATCTTCACTTCGAGTCGTATTTTTATTTGCCTCATACAGGGTCTTTTAAAAATGCAGATACTTTGCTCACATGAAAAAATGAGTGGAAGTCAATTTTCAAATGGAACACAAATTTAATGAATTTATGAAACATTAAAAATAAACACATTTTAATTTGAATGTACAATTATTAAAGACGCAGTTATTGGAATTCATACTAGGAATAGTGATGTCGCTGCGGGTGCCACAGCTAATCGTTTCTGTAGTAGATGTTGAATTTTTTTCTTTTTCCAAACGAATTGATTGAATGATGCTGGAATGATACTCTTTGTCAACTTGTAGGTATAGTTTTATTGATGATGAATTGCTGTGTCCTGTTATTTTTATTAGAGCTTGTTCTTCAATTCCGCTTTTACTTAATTCGCTAACTGCTGCCGCTCGATTTGAGTGATTTGTTATTTTGACACATTTGACATCCATACGAATACGTTGTTCTGAGCATTAAGTCCATTTGAAAATTTCATTAATTCCAATCGGCACATTCTTATACCAACCTTTAGAATTTTTCTTCTTCCAAAAGGGATTTGTTGTAAGAAATACTCTTTTCAATGTTATGAAAGTGTCTCGTTTTTCTATTAGCTTTTTAAATAAACGTATTGGGCAAATATCTTCCCCTAAAATATTAGGCGTAATTCATTTGCTGTCACATAATTTATTTTTACCGCCTTGTCTCGTTTTCGAAAATAGAGGATTATACTCGATACGTCCAGTTTCTTTTCCATTATTTTCAATTTCAGATACGAAATAAGTGGTTTTGCAGTAAGCTGCTTCTCCTCCGCGCCAAGCTACTTCAAACTCAAAAATGTGATATAATTTCTTTTGAAGTCCTTCCGGTTCATTTTCGTCATATAATCTGGCCATTGCAAATACTTCAGATTTATCGAGAACTGATGCACTGGATTTGCTTGTAGGATTTTACGTTTAGCATTACGTGCAGCTCGTGATCAATCAAACTGAACGTCGGTGAAAGGGTTAAATACAATATTGAATTCGTTATAATATTTACTTTGTAGCATTTTAGCGGTGGTGTTCCAAATTGTTTTAACTACCGCTTTTTTGTAGTCTTCCCCGTTGCCTTCTCGCATATTAAATGCCCAATCTTGCAATATTACATTCAATTAGAAGTATCTGGCTCAAATCTATATCTTTTTGCATCGCAAAAGGTAGAAAATTGTCGCCAGATTGATGATTGCGTCGCAACTGTATTAGTAGGCACACAGGTATTAACAATTTGACTAATTTCGGCGTTCGTAGACTCACCGTATCGACTCATTGTTAGTGCTTAGAAAGTTGTTGACAAACATGTCAAACTATTTATTTTGGCAACCAACACCGCGATAATTGATAAACAAATGAATAAGTGAAAAAACCACAAGTGCATTTGTCGCTGTAAAAGTTGCAGCTAACTTTTGCCGCTCTCAAACTGACAATTGCACTGTGGCATATGCGATTTTTTATATATGAGTTGAATTGTCACTATAAAACTAATCCGATTGGTTGTTTGTTTGAAATTTTGGCCATTTGATTGGCTCAAAAATAATGAGAGAAATAGTCGCGAAAAATGCACTCATGCCTGTTTTTTCACGATAAATTCCTAGTGTTTTCAAAAACATGGCATGAGTGCATTTATCAGTATAAAACAGCGAGAAGACATTTATGACTATAAAACTGATCTGATTGGTTTTCTGTATGTAATTTCGGCTCACGTTAATTTTGAAGCGCCAAAGGCTACTTTGTGAAGCGATTGTAAAAACAGCCATTCTGCTGCAATGAAGAAAAATCATTCGTGGCCGACCTGGAATGTCGAGTTTTTTACTCAAGATTTCGAGATAAACTTATTCGAGCAACTGGAAGTGTTCTTGATAATCAGTTTAGCCGGTACCTGTTCCAAATTGAGACTAAAACTCAATAATACAGTCAGGAATGGCGTAACGCCGAACTTCAGCAGACGTGATCCCATGTCCGATCTCTTAGTTGACCATTCTGGTACCGACCGGGGCCCTAATTCGATTTATTTGTTGCCGGCATGCCAGATGGATTGGAAAGACAACATCGCATCGTCCGGCGCACTCTTTGATCCTGATGCTTCCTAATGCACCGTGTGTTGTTTTATGTAAGAAGCCAAATTCAATTTGCAATACCCTGGAGAGGCAAGTTTGTCTGGGATTATCCCGCCTTGAATTCTACTGTAGTCGATAGAAAATAACAAGGTAATATTTAAGGAAGTTATTCAATGGGTCCATTTTGAAAAAAAACTTCATATGAACACTATGGTTTTCGGGGTACAGTTTCGGAATGGATCAGATCATACCTTACTGACAGAACTCAAAGAATATCATTGGGTAAAAATACTTCTGAGAAGGATAGGATTGTACATGGAGTCCCTCAGGGCTCTGTTCTGGGTCCAATTTTGTTTTTGCTCTATATCAACGATATATCCTGTCTCGATATCTCAGGACATCTAACATTGTTCGCTGACGATACCACAATTCTTTGGCACAATGAAGACCATACTGCCTTGGTCCAATCCATTTCTGTAGATATTCTAAAAATTAAAACTTGGTGTGAAGCAAATAAGCTGACTCTTTAAAACAAATCTAGTCACATTCAAATCAAATATTGATGAAATTACATTGGGAGATCAGCTGATAGAAAGCAATCCCGTTACAAAATTTCTTGGTGTACATATTGACAATAATTTGAAGTTTGACTATCATATAACAGCTCTCAAGAAAAAAATTTCCTCTGGTTGCTTTGTCATCAATGTAATATCCCGCGAACTTGGACGATCAGCTTCATTAATGGCCTACTATTCATTTATTGAATCCTTGCTGCGGTATGGAATTCCATTTTGGGGTTCTGGTAGCCAGGCTCTATTGCAAAGTGTATTCATCCTCCAAAAACGAGCGCTAAGATTCACATTCAAATTAAACATGCGAGATTCATGTAGACCAGTCTTTTGCGACAATAAGATTTTTACGATATATGATATTTTCATTTCAGAAACGGTATGTTTACTTCATAAATATATAGAAAGGCTCATAAACGTCAACAGAGAAAGACATACTCGAAATGAAAACCAACTTGCCCTTCTGTTTCCTGCTTCATCTCTGACGAGACAGTCACTAATTTATAGAAGTGAACAAATTTACAACCATTTACCGAATCAAATAATAATCATAAATGGTCTGAAACAATTCAGAACAGCTGTTAAAGAAATCCTGGTGGGAAAATGCTTCTACAATTTGAATGAATACTTTACGCATCAATTCTAGTCCTTCTATGATCCATAAGAATCAACTGAGATTGTACATAGTTTTATTGAGTTTTAAAATGTCTTTTTGTTATACCTAAGTTTTAATAATGTTTTTTGTCAAAATTAAGTTTTAAAATGTCGTTTTGTCAAACTATGAAATGTTCTGTCATTTTGTTTTTACGTTATTTTCTTTATGTCTTAATCTATACATAATTATCCATTAATGGTTTGATTTTATTTATTTATATAAATGAATATCTACATTATTTAGTTTACTGTGCACTGTATTGTTGGTGCTAGTGACTTTGTCGACAAAATGTTCCCATTGTAGACAATAAAGCTTATCTCATCTTATCTATCTTATCATGTCCTAAAGGTTTTAACTTTTGAACTACAGGGTTTTAAGTTTTGTAGTGAGGATATTCAGTTATAAATAAACTTCACTGTTAACTATTTTCGTTTTAATTTAAGATTCAAAATACACAAGTGAATTCTCTTTGAAACAATTCTAGTTCTGTCAATTTGAAAACTTGTTCTGCTCTCTCTTCATTTTGACAAATCCCGCCGTACCTGGTCCGACGTGGCTACTTGGCCAATTGGTCAATATTTGGAGGACACATACGTCCCCGTGTGGGCTCCAAAAATTTGATAGGTGTTGGATTGACAAGGCAACAGAAGCATATCTTTGGATGAACTTTTCTATGGAGTCCACGAACTGGTTGGTCTGGGGAATCCTCTCTTGGAGCTTCTACCGTAATCTGCTCATTTGGGACTGTTTTTCTTGACATAACTCCAGATTGACTTTCAAGATATTCTACAGGTTTTCTGGAGTTCTTTTTCAGTTTCTCCTTCTTAGATTTAGGTCTGCCTCTTCGACGGTTTGGTATGATTGGTAGTGGGGCTTGTTCCTCGGAAGATTTGAATGGAGTCAAAGCTGAACCATGACACTTGGCTAATATGTTATCAGAATCATCCATTGATGATATCTCATATGTCGTTGGGGTTACAACCTTGGCGATTAGGTAAGGTACGTCCCTACGCGGAGCAAATTTTGATGTGAATAAATCTTTAGCTGTGCTGAGGAAATGAGTATCTATCAAAACTTCATCTCCTTCTTTGAATTCCGGCATCGGTCTTCTTCTCTTGTCGGCATAATGCTTAGCTTTATCTTGAGCCGTTTCATGATTTTCACGAGCTTGTCGCAAAGTTTTAGACAAGTTTATCAAATTAGGTGTTATTTGGGAACGAAATTATTTTCTTCTACAATAGCTCGCATATCTCGCTGAACGTCATCAGGTGTTCGGAGCTCTCTACGAAACGTCAAATAAGCGGGTGAAAATCCAGTGCTTTGACACTTTGATGTATTCATTGCAAACCGGATAGCTGGGAGTTTCTCTTTCCAGTTCCAATGTTCATCTCCTACTAAAATAGCAAGTTGTGTTTTCATGTCCCGGTTTTTACGCTCTACTGCATCCGATTCGGGGTGGTAGGTGGGGATCAAGTGCTGCTTGAACCCTAGGCAATGTGCAACACATTGCATTACTTCGCTGACTAATTGAGTTCCATTGTCACTCGTTATTCTTCGAAGAGTTCCAAATCGCAATATTATTTCGTCGATAAGAATACGTCTACAGGCTTCCACAGAAGCGGTTTGGAGTGCAAATAATTCTATCCATCTGCTGGAAGTGTCCTCCATAATAAATATCTTTTTTTCACCTGCTGGACTTTCAGGCAGCGGTCCAAATAAGTCAATAGAGACAATTTCGAACCTTTGACCCATTACAGGAGTTTGTTATAGTCCGGTTGGCTTCAGGTACCTAACTTTATATCTCTGGCATTCCAAACACTTAG
Organism: Gonioctena quinquepunctata; assembly: GCA_018342105.1. Classification (NCBI taxonomy): domain Eukaryota; kingdom Metazoa; phylum Arthropoda; class Insecta; order Coleoptera; family Chrysomelidae; genus Gonioctena; species Gonioctena quinquepunctata. Next base: position 8,710 of record JAFIRS010008332.1, read on the forward strand.
AAATATGTTCAGTTACAGATTTCGTCATACCTGGCCAATAATATCGGCTTCGGATTTTTTGCAAAGTTTTTTTCAATGCCATAGTGTCCAGATAGAGAAGAATCATGGTACTCTTCTAATACCATAGGGATTCTAGTTTTTGGTACAACTTCTTGGATGTCTTTCTGGTCGTTTTCTGGATCAAGTCGGTACAAAATTCCTTTGGACATCAGATATCCTCTTTCCGTCCATCGCTTGTAATCCACAGCCTCAGGATTTGGATTTTCGAAACATTTAATGATTTTCTCTATATCTGGATCTTGAAGTTGTGCTTCTCTTATCTCCTCTGTACTCTCAGTAGGCAGGTCGATGCTCACTTGGTTTATTTCACATCCGTTTACGTTGATTGGTGGTCTCGACAAAGTATCGGCCACTACATTAACCTTTCCAGGCGTATAGTCAATTCTCATATTATTAGCTTGCAAGGTAAGGGCCCATCTGGCGAGTCGTCCCGTGGGAGACTTCAAAGTCATCAGCCACTTAAGTGGTTGGTGGTCAGTTTGTACCAGGAAATTAGATCCTTCAAGGTAGCCACGGAATTTGTCAACTGCCCATACCACAGCTAACGCTTCTCTTTCGGTGGTGTGGTAGTTCTGTTCAGCAGGAGTAAGTAGTCGACTTGCATATTCTATAGGGCGCTCGTCAGATCCCTCCCCCTGGAGTAGTACTGCCCCTAAGGCATATGAACTCGAATCAGTTCTCAAGACGTAAGGTAATCTAACGTCTGCTTGCCGGAGAATCGGAATAGATGTGAGTAATTCCTTGAGACGATCAAATGAATTATGTTGATCAGTTCCCCATATCCACTTGGCGTTTTTCTTTAACAACGATGTTAAAGGTCTCGAAACATTTGCAAAAATTTCAATGAAGCGTCGAAACCACGAACAGGTCTGTATGAAGGACATAACCTGTTTGACATCGGTGGGTGGTTCTCGTTCAAGAATTGGTCTCACTTTATTTGGATCCAGTTTAATCCCATGGGGAGTGATCAGATGTCCAAGATACTTCACAACGGGGCATACAAAAATACATTTGGCTCGATTTAGTCGAAGTTTGTACATCTCTAATCTCTGAAAGACCATATCCAAGTCTTGGAGATGTTTCTCGAAACTTTCACTCAAGATTATCAAATCGTCCAAATATGCAAGAATTGTGACACCTGGTAAACCAGATCTGAATCTATCGACTAATCTCTGAAAAGTCGACGGTGCGTTTTTCAGTCCAAATGGCATTCTATTATAGCGATAAATTCCAAATGGGCATATAAATGCTGTTTTATCCCTGTCCATAGGTCTAACTGATATCTGATGATAACCACTTTTCATATCAAGGGTAGTCATGAAAGGAGTTTGCTTCGCAGTATGGTGGAGATCATCAATCCTAAGGAGCGGATACTTATCAGATATGGTAACTTCAATGAGAGCTTGATAATTTACACAAAGTCTGACGCTTCCATCAGGTTTTGGTACAAGTACTACTGGATAAGGAGACTCACATTCTTCTTTAACTGAGTCCTCTAGAAGTTTATCCAATTCAGTCTTTAGAATATTTTTATTAATCTCAGACATTCTGTAAGGAGGAACTGAAATTGGTATATCACTGGTCAGTCGTATAGTATGTTCAATAAATGGAGTAGGCTCTTGGCTCTTAGAAAAAACTCTTTGATGTCGTTCTAAAAATGCATTAAGTTGTTTTTTATTCTCTTCTGAGAGAGATATCGCTTCATTCGTTCGAAGATTCAGACTTGAAGTTTCGACAACGTTTACCTCATTTTTTAGGTTAGTTAAATTATACTGATTTTCATCTTCGAATAAATATTTTTGTTAAGGTGATTCACGAAAATAATAAATACCCTGTGGCACATCAAGAACTAGATTTGCTAACCGTATAAAGTCTAATCCTAGAAGGGTTCTGCTACGGCTATTCTCAGGTATCGCAAGTAAAGAGATAGGAATAACTTTATGATGTAAGTTGACTTCGACTTCAAATAATCTTGCATTGACTTCCCTTTCAATTCCATCCGCGAGAGTCATTTTCAAAGTCTGATCTCTATATGGAATATTTTTTTCCATGAGTATATGATGGAGAGTTCCACCCGCTATACTTCGCTTGACACCTGTGTCAAGATATGCTAGTCCATTAGAACCAAAAATATGTATAGAAATCAAAGAAAAAATGTGTGGTTCATCGGAGAATTTTTGACAGAAAAAATCTGCATTCATTGCTGTAGTACGTGAGGAAGAAGTTCCTGGGATTGAAGTACTCAGACTGACAGTTCGACAACTGGGGCAATTACTTCCAATATACCCTGATTTCCCACAACCATAGCATTAAATTGACGACTGTGAGGTAGAAGCAAATTCTTTATTCTGTGGACGCTCTTGTGAAACATTCTCTTGAGAGTGTTTAGGAACGTCTGTCGTTTCACGATTTCGTTTCAGTTTTCTACACTGTTCCTTAGTATGACCATAATTTTTGCAATAAGAACAATGAGTTGATGGTTTCTTATGATTTACTGGTTCTGAAAGTTGCAAAGTATCAACATCTTTTTGAATTTTCTTTTGGCCTAACGTAAGCTCGGCTTCTCTGACTTTTTCGATTAGTTCATTATACGTCTTGAAATCAGTACGTGCCACTCTTTTTCGTATAACAAACCATACAGCATATCCAACTGTATTTGTTCAGGTAGTTCAGGAGTTTTAGGTAATTTTGAAAATAGTGACCGAATACGGGCTATGTACAATTCCGTTTTTTCTGTTTCAGATTGTTCTTTCGAAAATATATCACAATATGTTTGATGCGCAGGTTTTTGATTACCGAAGGTACTGAGAAGAGCTGTGAGTGCGTCGTCAAAAGTTGGAATACTAGCGCTCACTCCTTGCCACCAAATAGAGGCTTGACCTTCAAATAACATTGGAAGACCCTTGAGTGCATTTTCGTCAGATATATTGACACACGATTCGTAGATTTTGACAGAGTCATTGGAACAATTCACATCCACACTGGAGGAACCATCGAAACGAGAAGTAATTTGGCGAAATTACCGTTTAATTATTTTGTCCTTGAGAGTTCATAAACTAGTCAATAATTGCTGAAGAACTTCTGGAGTCATATTATGAGGGGTTGCCATCACTGTTTCAGTAAGAGGGCTTGCTATTTGGCGAAAGTTCTTGTTATCGATTACACTTTTATATTCGAAGATTCGTCCCGAACGTAATTCATAAACACGAAACGCAAACACGATAATGTCTTTCAACATCGAAATTATATGAAAGTTTGTGAAAATTCACGTTCCCGATTTGTGCACAACTAAATTTTATTAAAGTTCAGTATTTCTTGAAACACGTCATTCGTTAATAGGTGAAAGTTATAAAGTCGCAAAATTGCAATAAAATATATGAAAGGAAAGATCTCACCAAGTTTGTCCTGAATCACCGTGTATCTGTTGAGCTGATTGATGATTGCTGTCAAAGTTCTCGAAATCAGAAAATACTTTCTTCGCACGCAGTTCTCACACCACACAGTCTTTCTGTACGAAGTTTTCATTAAAATGCAGCACCTTTCGAATATGGTGAATTGGTGAGATGGGTTTTACTACGTAAAATCGAAAAACTCACTGAGATCGTCAGATGATACACTTATTGAACACGAATCTTCTGAGAAAAATTGTTTCTGCCGCGAAAACACTTGTGAAGGCCTCAAGAGTTGGGCGCCACTTTGTAGTGAGGATATTCAGTTATAAATGAACTTCACTGTTAACTATTTTCGTTTTAATTTAAGATTCAAACTACACAAGTGAATTCTCTTTGAAACAATTCTAGTTCTGTCAATTTGAAAACTTGTTCAGCTCTCTCTTCATTTTGACAAATCCCGCCGTACCTGGTCTGACGTGGCTACTCGGCCAATTGGTCAATATTTCAATTGGTTACAGTTTTAAGAAAAAATTCTTTTTTTTGATAACTTTGGTATGACCCTAGATATTTTTGTGGAAAGGCATTTTCTTCAGTACAACATATTTTTTTATTCTTGCCAGTGGCGTTCGTACGGGATTTGCACTGAATCATGATACGTCCGTGGACAGTTGGAGATTTGAATAATCCACATCTGACCCACCATTGATACGACTCGCATATACAGGGTGTTATGAATTTATACACCACACCTTGCTACGCCCCTAAACTATACGTCCAGGCATAGAAGCAATACAGAATTTTATGAATGAATCAATCTACTCTGCCTTACTTCTGTACGATTGTTCGAAAGAATTAATCCCAATTATACAGCGTGTTGGTAATCAAAATATATGATTAACGTAGAAGATATTACTGAGAGCGGCTTTAGCATACTTCTGCACCCTCTGAGATTGTGGAACGTGGGTTGTTCATTTGTAATTGAACTTTACAGACCTTTTTACCTCTCGAATTCAGATGAAATAATGCACTGGAAGGTGTAATAATGAATAAATATAATAAAACATATTTCTAAATAAGTCATGGTCTATCAAAGTCTATCAAAATAAAAAGTTAAAAAGATTATAGAGGAATTTAACCTTTGTTGAGCAGAGCGTCGGGCAGAACTTTGTTGTGCAAACAACTTGTACCAATGAATGTAATTTAACGTGAATTCCAAACGTATTTATTAGTGAAAATATAAAATGAATATTAACAGTTGAAAATGTTTGACAAGACTGACATATATAAACATATCCATGAAAACGGTATGACTCGCATTTATCTTGAATCCATTTCAACAACCTTGTTAAATTTTTACTTCGAATCTTTATTCATTAACCTTATCTATATATTCATCATTTATAATATTAACGAAGGCATGTTGCATACCCCCATATAAGTTAATGATTAAACTGGAATTTTTAATGAAATAGGGACTAGGAGTGTCATCCTTCCAAACATAAAACTACAATGTACTCACTCATAAATTCAAGGAACCACTTGCACACCTTTTATGAATAATTCGCGTGGACATTTTCATTTAGCTCTCGGTTTTCAAGATGTTTTATCCCGTTTTGAATATTTATTTTCGCAGTTTGAATCTCTCTCGTTTTTTTGCTCCGGTGTTTATATATATTTTATGATTTGGACGTAGTGACTATACTTGATTTATTAATGTTGCACTGATAGATATGTGAAAGACTTTAATCCCCAAATTTATAGAACTGACTCGATATAGTGGATTAGTGCATTATAATTAGGATATTTCGCACTGAGAGTGATCTTTAAGATGCATCAGATGTGACTACATTATTAACAAACTTGAGATACTGGTCTAGTCTGAATTCGTACTATTTCGATCTGTTTAACTGTATATTTTTCTTCACTTAGTTCGACATTGAATAAAAATATGTAGGTGAGAGTTATCCCTGAATTATAACGTAAATCGCTCGCGGAACTTGAATGGAGAATAATCAGCGTTGATCATGTTTAGCTTTCTTTATATAGAGTCTACTCCCTTCTCTCCTTTGATTCTAAAAGCCGCCATGCTATGTTAAAGTAATAGGTCATTAATTTTCTCTTGATTTTACGTAACCCCTTAAGTTCCTTTCATTATTTCCGCTATCACCGCTTTTATTAGGGTTTCAGGAAAGCCGATGGTGATATTGGGCCTGCATAAGTACTATGAAAACACCACATGTCGAAAGCCATGGTAGCGGACAGAGTTGCCAATATTGAAACATTCTCCAGAGAAATGAGGACTTCAAAATGACTTTCAATTTGAGGAACAGAGGAAACTTGATTAATTTTCGACGGATATGAAGGAGAAATAGGCTGATCTAGTTCCAGACCAAAATTTCAGAATACCGTCAATAATCAGTACCTATAGTGGATGACAAATTCCAATGAGATTATGAGTCATCTTCTAATAATTCATAATGTCAAAAACCAAACTGTCAAAAATCATGAATTATTTGTGTCTGGAAGTGTAAATGTTCTCGAAAATGAAAACGAAAGAGTTGGGGTGGGCAGAGGCCAATATTATGGTTATACGAACCGGCACCGCTTGCTGATTTTGTTGTTGTTTTAGTTTGGTGCTAGTTTATTTGTATCTACGCTATTTCTTGCTGTTACTCTCTCCGAATCATCAACAAATAATGTTCTATGTACTAGTAGAATTATCCGAGAAGGACGAGGAAGGGGTCGCCATTGTCAACAAAAGTTGGCTAACGCCAAGAAAGCGGGAAGTGTTGTGGCCGCCATTAAAAGACCAAATAACTTTCGATAAATATATCATCAAGGAGGTAGATAGATATAAGCAATGGATACATTGTAAACGAAATTAAAAAAAAATCCTTGAAATTCGGCATTTCAACAGAATAATGAATTACAGACTGAAGTAAATACAAAGAGAGTAACGTTATCTGAATAGGAGGCACTAATAAGCTCTAGCCAATCAGAATCTTGTAGCATTAACCCGTCCTAGGGACGTACATGGACATGAGTAAAGGTGGCCCACGTAACATACAGAGTGGTCCAAGCCTGTAGCTCTCATATACCAAAGTGCGGAGTGCGCTAGTCCGCCAATGTCCAGAGAGAACGGTGGCGATGACATGTCCATATACGACACTATGACTCACAAATGATCTTTCATCTCTTTCTAGGAGGGTCACCATTGTCTTATGGGGAATGAACCCTCCTACTCAGATAACGTTTACTCTCTTTGAAGTAAATATTCAGAAGTTGCGTTTACTGACTGACAGTTCGTCAATGGCTTAGTGTAAAACAGAACCAAAAATAATAATCAGACCATCTACTCTTCACCAGATATATATCAATGTATAATTTTATTGCATTCAGAATTTTAAAAGCAACTGAAAAATATATATGGTGTTCTATTCAATACTATACTTGTAGTGAATTCAACATTTTTTGTTTTTTTTTATGTCGGAACGCTAACTATATATGATTGTAATTTTAAATTTGTTGTCAAACTTATTTGAAATGTTGAAAATGTCCTGTATCTTGTCTATCTGGTGATGTCCTCAAGTAATAGTATGTCTATTGAAATGGACCAAATAACCATATGTGACTGTAGTTCCTCCAAATCCACTGCTCTCATGAATGAGTTCCAATGTTTGGTTACCGACTGCGCCTTATTGGTAATTGAAATAAACTTTATAGATGAATAAAGAATCATTCCATTTTCCCAAAGCTCGTACTTTATTTTACAACCTCTCAATTTATTTCCTTGGTAAAATACGACAAGATACAAAGTTGCCAAAGTGATATGATCCCAACAAAGAAGGTTTAACGATTTTCTCGTCACATTTTCCCCAATATTCAGATGAATGTGAACGGCTTCTACTCCTTCATTTCATTATTTTTATAAACGAATTGAAAGAAATTTAATGGACATAGCCCTCAAAGAAAAGTGTTAACCGTAGACACGTGTTTCGCGCTTTTGGCCCTCATCAGTAGGGTGAAGAAGTGCAAGGATGAATAACACTTGGTAGTAAACGACAAATCAACGGAGTCGACAAACAGAAGCCAGCCGCACATTTGTGGTTTCGGTTAGCAGACCCTGCATTCCAGGGCAACAACCAACGTCACCACGGAGGCTATAGCCACCTGCGTGACATCCGAGTCCAGGATAAAGATGAAAGGAAGGAATATCGAGGGGACTGTTAAAAACAAATTGGAAGAAATTTCATGGACAAAATCTAAGGGCGGCAATTCGGCTAAATAAACCGTACTAACGACCTCTTCTTGCTCATGTTCAATGCGTGATTCTCTTTCGGTACTCTTTTGCTATTACCGATAGCGGCTAGCTTAAGAAGTCAGAGTATCACAGGTGGCTTAGCGGTAACGGTGAGTATCAAAAACAAAGAGAGTAAATATAGAGAAATGATTTTGTTGTTTTTATTGCTTTCTTCATTCGAGGAAGGCTTAAAAGTCGTATGTCGAAAGCCGCAAAAAATGAAAATTAATATAAATATGTCTGGATTTTGTAAAATGGGTCATTCTAGTTTGTTCTGCGAATCAGATTAGTTGATTAGATAGTTAGTTAGTGAGGTGAATATTTCATTGTAAAAAATGGTAAGTAGTGTAACTAAAACTAAATACGGTATATTTTTACTATTCTACCCTTAATTCTAACTAACATTTCTGAAACATGTTCTATATCAAAACTCAGTATTTTTCGAGATATTTGACATTTTTTTTTCCCCATAAAAGACAATTAACAATATGGCTAATAATTTTACCTTGCAACTACCAACTCCTAAATGTGAACTATTTTGAGGTAATTTTTTTTCAAGGTCCTGTAATACATACTAATACATCTTTATTTTCAAAAAATGTTGTACAGGGTGTTTAAAAAATGAAATCAAATTTTTTGGTAAAGACAGATGTAAGACAATTTTTTTCAAATAGATCACCATGTAACATATCCTATATCAAAACTCATCTGTTTTCAAGATATTTAACGTTTAAATTTTTTTCCCAAAAACGTAAATAAGTTTGCTAACAATATGACATTCCTATTTTAAGGAAAAGGGCGAAAAAAGAAAACGATTGTCAGGTCATCAGTTCCGTCAACAGAGACGGCAGAAAATGGAAGAGAAGGAAAAATTAGCTGATTCTTTGAAGGAATATTTGAAACCGTCAGAAATAAGTGTTCTTCCTGCACTTGAAAATACCGACGATGCTCGCCCTAGTTGTTCCTCAGCCCCAAGTTCCCCATTTGTTTCTGATTGTAATAATATAAATAGTACCCAAGAACATCATACTGAAAATGTTCCAGCGGCAACATTACTATTTTCTAACTCCACCGTAATATCTGATGACCCTGGAGAGTGGCTCGAAATGATTAAATCCGCAGATGCAAGATTTTTAACGGGAAAAAGACCCCATCAAATTGCGAATTGGATCTATCCAGTGAACTCACAAGGCCGAAAGTTTTCTGCCTGATGTTTTTATCGTAACCTCACCAATGGAGAGAAAGTTAAAAGGGAGTGGCTGATTTACTCAACAACAAGAGATGCGGTTTACTGTTTCTGTTGCAAACTTTCTGGTAAGTCTTTGACCAACGTGTCTAATAAGGAAGGGTGTTCTGATTGGAAACATTTGTCACTAGTGCTAAACAGACTCGAAAAGAGTGACTCCCATAAAAAAATATCGG
>JAFIRS010008333.1:0-17883 GCA_018342105.1 Gonioctena quinquepunctata
AAAAAAATTTAAAAAGTTTGGATGCCTGTTACAGTTTAGTTTGAAAAGTATTCGTGTCAACAGAAAAAATATCCAATTCCCAAGTTCATATTCAATTTCGAAAATGCCCAAATTACTGTACAGTGGTAACTTTCAGCATAGATTTACATGATTTGACCATTATTCATATATTTGATGACATCGGATCCTGATCCTTTCGACGTCTCAACATACCCAACCACCAACCATAATAAATAATTCTGGTGACGACTATGGTTGAAACAGAACGTCTTAGCACAGTTTATAGCTAAAGAAGCAGTTAGCTCACTTGGCGTCGGCACTTTGATCTTTATGTTCCCGTTTGTACACTGCGCATCTCTGATTTTTATCCCTCGCGCATACCGCGTGTTACTGTGTTACTAATACTGACATTTTTCGTATACTTCGAAGAGCGTTAATCGCGTACAGTCTTCTGCGCATCCTGAATTCTTTCCCTGGAGTGGATGTTACCTTGGAACATGCATTTGGGCCAAGTGAGCTAGCTGCTTCTTTAGCTATAAACTGTGGTCTTAGGTTGAAACTTACCTATGGAATGTTTAGTCACAGCCTAGAAACTGCTTGAGTCCACAAACCTCACAAATTTTCACCATTTTGGATCGAAAACACTTATCCTAAATATTGTAATAGTCTTAATTCTTGAAGAAAGGCAAAGAAAAGATTCTGAACTTTACAAACAACACAGATGCAAACAATAAACAAACAAGTTGTTTTGAATCGTCACACTACAAACGAAGAATGACTTATCTCAATCCGAATGAAACAAGCGGGCACATACGAAACTGTCCGAGTGAATCCGGACATAACTTGGTCCAAGTCCTATGAATGTTTACAAACAAACCTATGTTGGATTCAAGACAAGGATGGAAAAGCCCCCTCTATGTTTTTTATTGCTCTGAGGTCTATATACAATGGTACTGGTATAGCTGAAACGACTGTTTGGTAGGTAGAGAGGGGGAAAACACGAGTGGACACGATTTGATGTGGCTGCTTATGCTACGGGCACAGTAGAATTGCTCTATAGAGCATTCTACTGTGCTACGGCTACGGCGAATCTTCACCAGTGCCTTGTCATGCAGCGTTTGAAAGGTTAGGTTTGTTTGATTAATAAATAGGTGGTGCAGTTATTTATTCAACTTTGACAAAAAATTCATAATCTCCGACCACGAAAACCCCGCATACCAATTTTGAATAAAAATCGTACCATAATCACAAAACTCGTCCGTCAAAAACTACGTCTCGTGTTTCGCCTATACCAAATAATTTATTACGCCTATGGAATTTCTATTAATAGCCACAGTTAGACAATGGCTCGGGCATCTTCGAGAAAAATTGGTTGTTAGGTAGGGGAAGGCCAAAGTGGTCGTTTCAATACTGGACGAGCTATATAAACAAAGCTAATTTTTGCCGAAAATGTTGAGTGATGTGCTCCGAAATGTCGATGGATACTTGCTTAAAGAAAAAGAGGAACCCAATATTTATTTATTTTTGAATAGGAATTACTGATTTCAGATATGTTTTCAATTTTATCTACATGTTAGAGAACCAAATTCACAATTTGATTTCCTGTTTGTTTAGTGTTGTAATACAATTAAAGTCTATTTTGTACATCACCAGCTTTTATTATCTGAAACCCCATTTCACAGAACCACACATACTGGAAAAAAAGTATATAAGTAATTTTATCAACATGTTTCGTTTTATTAATAAATTTAATTGTTTCACAAATAATATTTTATTCAAACATATTAATAAATTAACCTTTGCACTGAATTTCATAATATTGAATAATATAAACAGATTTTACTTGGGAAGTTAAAAAAAGTCAGTCCTTTTTTTCTTAAGTTCATGGAATACACTTGGCTTTTTTTTCGAACAATGTTTCGGTATACTTCTGACAAAACTATACATTTTTCGGTTGAATTTGTTTGAATGTTGATGTTTCTGAACAGTCCGAATGATGGTACAAGTGAGAAAATGTGTTGCCAACATATGAGAACAACGATTTAGGGCGGGTTGTAACAGAGCTGGTCATCATTTGGTAAAGGTTAACTACAGGTTTTCTCTCTTTCTAGATCATGGCAATGAAAAGAGAGAGAAGCTGCAGTTAGCAAAACCAAAGTTCACCAGAGGTGATCTAACCCGCCCTTAAGCAGAGTTATTATATAAATAATACTGACAGGGTTACGGCATAAAACAGCATTAGATTTCGGGTGACCAGAGGCAGGGTGAGGTAAGTGTCAAAGATTATTGTTAGAGCTCATCCAGTATTGAAACGACCACTTTGGCCTTCCCCCACCTAACAACCAATGTTTATCGAAGATACCCGAACCATTGTCTAACTATGGCTATTAATAGAAATTCCATAGGCGTACCAAATTATTTGGTATAGGCGATTCACGAGACGTAGAGAACTTACACTCCTATAACTTTCCTTACACTCCTATTTATTTTTCCGCTACTGAATAGTACTTAACACTGGGCATTTTGGCAAGGTAACGAGTAAACTATTGCAAAGTTGAATAAATAACTGCATTACCTATTTATTAATTAAACAAACCTAACCTTCCAAACGCTGCATGCCAAGAAACTGGTGAAGATTCGGTAACAAATACACAAATCATCTTTTAGATCTATTGTATTAAACTATCTCATTTTATTCTTTTTCGGAAGTTATAACTCAGGTTTTCTTAGGAATCATGTGTTTGTTTCTCATGAACCAAACATTTGATGCATTAGAAATCTAGAATCATTATTTAGATGGTGAGAAACAAATAGCCACAAGACATTTTTTGAATAACATTTTTTTTTTCATCAGTTTTGTAGCCTTATTCAATTAAAGAGCATTGAGCCAATATTTCATCTCTTCTACAGACCAGAAATGGAATTTGTTTGTTTTGAGATATATTCTAAACTCTAGTTCAATTTATCTGAGGTTCACGTGGAGCTGATAGAACCAACAAACGAAATCATATTGAATCTTCTTTATTAATTTTCAGATGCAGTTTCTGGGAAATACCCCAACACTGAAGAAGTACGAAGTATTAACAAGAGATTGGCTTCGCCATGGCAAGCAGAGAAAAGAACGGGAAGCACCGTTGGCGCTTTAAAATTGTATTAATATTCTTTAATATTGATGTTTTCTGATGAGTATTATTTTGAATTTATTCCCACAGTTTTTATAAATTTGTTTTAAGTGAATTTTGTATAGTAATATTTTGTTTTTTTTTCATACCCATCTTATTTTTACTGAAATCTAGAGGGTTTCGATAGATCGAAACCCACTATAGAATATGTCTCCACAAAGCTAGGAAAGTAAGGTGAGCAGAACTTATTTTTTTATTACTGGAAAATTATAAGCTAATTAGAGATTTGAATGCTCTATTCCGAAATTATGTGCTTGCATATATATTTTGATCTAACATGTTCTGCTGGCTTAACGAAAATTAGTAGATCAAGGCGGACGGATTATATTTTTTTTCAAACAGAAAATTATAGGTTATTTAGGAGCGATTTGAGAGCTCTATTCTGAAATTTTGTGCTCCTTTTTTGACGTTCACATTTTTTCATTATCGCATTGTTCACATCACTTTTTATTTCAGTCACAATGAAATATCATGTTGAAATAGAGCACATACATGCTTACATTAAAAATAATTCCCTGTTCAAATATTTCAAGTTGATATTTCAATGTGTATGAAGAAACTTATCTGAACATGTAAACTTTGCTCAAAATTTCTGAATAGAGCATTCAGAAAGCTCCCCATTAGGTTTTGATTCTTCTGATTGAAAATATATCTGCCCACCTTGATCTGATAATTTTTTGTTAAGGTAGCAGAACATGTTCTATTAAAAAAACAAGTACAAAATTCAGGAGAAGATGCTTGAATAGCTCATAATTTTTCAATAATAAAAAAATCTTCATACCGTGCTCTGCTGGCTTTATGACATCTGTAGAATGTGAGTTCTATGAAATCCCTAGTGAGATGTAATCTGATTCAAAATGTGATTCACTTTCAAGTAAAATTGAGCATCCTTGTGACACCTCGGATTGGTCTATGTGACAGAAATTTGAGGTCTATTAGTCTTCTCATTGAATATCTTCATCGATCTACATGTGATTGCAATAGATACATCAAAATTGAAGATGCATGTTACATTGTTGGGAAGCACAATATAATTCTCTCAGGGCTTCCCTGACGTCAGAATATGACACATTCAAAGAGTCGAAAAGTAAATGGTGGATGGTTTTCCCAACTTCACATTGTGATTACAATGTTACCTCAATGTGACTCAAAATGTGATGTAAAATAGAGAGTCGCAATAAGGTAATTTTGAGTTCCATTTGTCATCAGAATGTGAAGTAGAAAATGACCAATAGGGCCCGAAATAGAAGTTCTCGAGATTGCAATATGAGTCGCAATTCGACTCGCAGGTGTGATGTGAAACGTGGATGTGAGTTCTCCTAACATCTCTGAGATCGATTTGTGTTTACTGGGTGTTTAATTTATCATCTTCTATCAAGATAGTGCAGTAGGAGTAATTGTATTTCGTAGTTTTGATAAAATGCCTGGGACTACATGCAGTATGAAAAGATGTACGAACAATACGTGTAAGTGCAAATTTAATTCCATAACTTTTCACTCATTTCCTGAAGATGATGTCTTGAGAAGTAGGTGGGCGAGTTTTTGCCAGCAGTCAAAAAATTGGACACCAAAATCTTATTCTAGAATCTGTTCTGTCCATTTTGAATCTGAAGATTTTGAGAAACATTATAGGAGTGAGTTGTTAGGTGCACCTTCAAGAAGAACGTTAAAAGCAGATGGTAAAATAACGATACTATTTTTCTGAGGACTCTGTATGGTACAGATTATTTTAATATCAGCTATTCCTAAAAATCTTGGTGGTGAAGATTTGGCAATATCCTCCACTGAATGTAGAGAATTCCATTCCACAGCAGGTAACTTTTGGAAAGTAACATATTGAATAGGTTTTTTTATTTTGCTATATTTCCAGTTGGAACTCATCAAGTTGCAGAGATTTGTGAGACTATAATAACGTCAATAGTAAAGAAAATATTCCTACAATACAAATTACTGATCACATATAGAGCCAAGGAATTGCAATCCCTTAAATATGCATATAAGGATTTAGGAATCAAATACTGTGCACAACAAAAACTAATCAGTGATTGGAATGAAGCCAACAAACATTTCAAAGAATCACTGATTCAAAAAGAATTGTACTGTAGTACTTTGGAGAAGTTGAAATCTGCAATTGAAGAAAAATTTAAAGTATTTCAAGAGTTTTCTATCACAAAAAAAGAATTCGATGCAAAGGTAAAAGAAGTTACCTAAGTATGTCTAAAACTCTCACAGCGAATCAAGTTGATATTATATTGGATGTGAAGGAAAGAGTTAGATGGAACAGAAATGAATTATCAAAAGCTTTCACTTTACGTTACCTGAGCAAAGAAGCATATTTATTCATGAGGAATGATAATTCTCCACTTCCACATATAAGAACATTACAGAAATATTCACAATAGATTGATTTGAGAGGTGGGATCTTGGAGAATGTTCTACAGTTTTTGAAAATAGCTTCATTAAATATTGATCCTAAAGAAAAAGCTGTAGGGTGGTTGCGCCTGTTGTCTGACCAGTGCCGGTTTTCGACTAGTTTCATACAAATCTAAAGGAAATAAGAAACTAAGCCAATATCAGTCATCTAAAATCTTCCCGGTTTTCAACCATCTTTCCCCACCACTTCTCAGAATTTTCGAGTCGTTTACGTGACAATTTCATTATTAAATGCTTGAGGGTGCGTAGGCAGTCAGTGAGCAGATTACTAAAGACACGAAATAGTTTGAAATTTGTAGTGAACTGTGACTTCAGAAATAGCAAATGAGTGATAAATTATCTTTCAATTACTTCATTTTTTGTGCGGTATGTCAAGTTTAATCTATCCTTCTTCCGAAAAGCTATGTTTGAATCATGTTTACAATATTTTTCTATATAAAATGAAGTGGTCGCATATTAGGTATGTGATATATGTGCTTTTCCCTTTCTCGACCACTTGGTCGAGAACCGGATGAACAGCACTTAGATTGTCTATCCCTTTTTATTTTACTAAATCTAAATACGGTTGAACTTTTCTAATACATCATTAGTAAATTATACTCCTTAAATAGAGTCCAGTTTTCGACCACATTTTTTTAAATCCTTCTATTTATTTTTTCGCCTTCTTTTTGCAGTGATTTAATGGTGGTCGAAAAGTGTCCTCTTTTTCGACCAGTTTATTATATATGGTTTTTCATTGGAATTATGTAGGTAGGTAGGAAGATAATGTTCGATTTAAGCCAATTCCTTTTGTTTTTGAAATACCATAAAAAAAATCAAAACAGATTAACGAAAATAAACCAAAAAAACTCACATTGGAGGGTAAAAAAAGGAAGTTTTTTCGATATAGCGACGATGTTTTACAAAGAGCACTTTAGAAATTAGAGAGGAAAGGATGAGTATAAAGCGAGTCAACAATTTAACGTCCCTAAAACTACTACCTATTACAGACAGAATCAAGGGAAAATCAGACAAAAATAAACGAAAAACTGGACCAGAAGCGTTACTAGGTCGAGAAGTCGAAGAAAAAAATTAAACAATGGGTTATAAATATAGGCAAATGTGGTTTCCCTTGAAAAAAAAAAATTCAAAATACGCTCTTGAAGATTTGACAAAAAAAATCCAATACGTTAAAATTTCCGGTCGAAGATCAGATTGAGCAGACATCATTCAAAACTGACCAAGATCTTGATAGCTATCATTCAGACTCAGGAACTCAAGACTGAGAACAGAAAAATGAAACCTCTGACCGATGATCATTACAGCCCAATTCTTGTATAGAATTCCAAAAATCATGCGATGCAGTATTAAATACCCCAATTTCCCATGTTGACAATGAGATCGAACCAATTCCTCATAAGTCATATTCCAAACATCGAATTCAGAGTTCAGACTGAAAACCTCTAGCTGAAAACCAACCAAAACAAATATCTTTTGAAAGACACCTTCTTTTTCCAGAACCAATAGAAAAATCTGTTGGAACTCCAAAAGAAAAATTGCCCAGAGCGATTTCATCAAATAAAGAAATGACGAAAAAAAAAATAAGAAGAGAAACACACAACAACCCTGAACATGTAATGTCACAAAGAATAACGATAAAATAAAATGTGCTGCTTGCCAAGAGGAACTAAGTGATGTTGAAGATGACGATGAGAAAAATATAGGATGCGATATCTGCCCCCAATGGTTCTATATGAGGTGTACAGAATTTTATGGAATTTCTTATGAAGAAGCTTCATTGAAAGATTATATTTGTTTCATGCGTTCCTAAGAACACATGAAACATATTCTATTTCTTGTTTTACTGATATATTTTAATTTGTTGTATATTTCCATTTCAAATATGAAAATTGCATTAATTTGTATGTTAAGTTTTTTATGTTTCGAAGGTTTTATTAGAAATAAATTTATGTTTTTTATAAAGTTCCCGTTTAATTAAAATGTAGGTAATCAGATCAGAAAAGTTGTCTTCATCTCTTCCCAAAGATGGTCGAGGAGGGGCCTGTTGTTGACCCTCCAATAAAAAGCATGGTCGACAAACGGATCTGTTCTCGACCGCGTGGTCGAAAATAGGAATACTAATCGAGTAGAAGTAGCAAGTGGTCGAAAACCGGTAAAAAATTACTTTTCTACTTGTTTTAATTCTATAAAATTTTCAGGTGATAAAAATATAATTATTCTTCTACCACTACATTAAAAAACACCTATTGAATGGTTTTGTAACAAACTTACTCTGAAAGAAAATAGTACACTGTAATTTATTGGCATTTGAATTTCGAATATCACTCAAATGGTCGAAAGCCGGCGCAATCACCCCAGTTCTCTTATATGATGAAATAAAAGTGAGAAATATGTATGAATATGATAAAAAAAGTGATGAAATAATTGGGCCACATGATTATGTTCAAGTACTTATAGCTAGAAGTTTATTCGGCAATTGGAAACAGCCAGTTCATGTGGGATTCGACAAAAACATGTCCAAAGAATTATTATATGAAATAATATTAGCCCTCTATGATATTTCATTTGATGTTGTTGCAGTAGTTTAGTGATTGTGGCCCTTCAAACCAGAATATCCTGAAATAATTGAATGTTACATTTACTAGAAACTACTTGCAACAACAATAAAATCTTCTGTTTCCTTGATGCTCCACATCTCCTGAATCTGATTAGACATTGGTTATTAAAAACTGGTAAGAACTATGGTACATTTTCTGTAAAACTTTGAATAATATATTATGTCTTCAGGTTTCATACTTTCCACCGGAAAAAAGGTCCATAAGAATATATTAGAAGATTTGATCAGTCGAACAGCAGATACTGAAGTCTCTTCCATTTTCAAACTTTCAGAAAAACATCTGAAAGTTGAAGGAGCAGAAAAACAAAATGTGACCCTAGTTGCTTTCACATTCTACTGCTACGGCTATCAAAAGATATTATAACACTGAAGAAAGTAACAATTTGGAATATTTTATTCAACTTGTAAATGACTGGTTTGATATTATGAATTCAAGAAATTTGAAGGAGTCTCAGATTTTCAAAAAACCATATCACGCCCATAAGGAACAGGTTGATAGATTGGAGGAAATGTACCAGGTTTTAAAAATTGCTTTGCATTGGAAAAAAAATCTACAAGTTTTTCAGAAAGCCATATTATATCAATAATGTCTCTGAAAGAGCTATTTGAAGAAATGGAAAAGCGTTATGGAATCAACTTTATTCTTACTTCCAAACTCAATCAAGACGCTGTGGAAAATTTATTTGGTCAATTGAGAAGTCGAGGGGGCTTAGATGATCATCCTACTTCAATGAATTTGTTGTATAGGCTCAGAATGGTAGTTTTAGGTAAATAAACATAAATCATTAATGATGGTATCATATTGATGTCAATGTGTATCCCAATCATTTTCAAACAATATGAATTAAAATGGTTAAAATTGCTTTCATTAATTAAAGGAATAATCCATTTCAGTGTTATTTTGACAGATTCATGTATTTAAAATAACAATTTGGATATGGAATCCATTTTTGACATTACTCTTTCTTTAAAATTTTCACTTTGATATAAATTTAGTCTGGAAAATTTTCCGACAAACATTTTTTTGTACATTTTAATTCCTATTACTAAATTCTGGAATTGATACTTCAAATTTGACTTTTTTTCCTTTGAAGGAAAGACTCCAGGTATGGTACATGAAAAAACAAAAGTACTCAGATATGAGGACAAAGAGGAATACTTACTGGCTACAGTGTTCAAGGTAGCAGAAGTCGAACCTAGTGACTAAAGTTTATCTTTCAGTCGCAGATGATTCCACATCTGATTTTATGAACATCCTGTTCATATTTTCAACAAATCAGTCGAACCTACCATTCATGTTATTATAGAAAACGAATTGGCAGATGAGAGTGATTTTCCCTCAACATCAAATCCAACTGCAAGCTCTTCTTCTATGCTGCAGATCAAGTTGAAGAGGATGGATTGAACTATTTGTCAGGATGGATGGCTCGAAAGTTCAATAAAACTTATCCAGAAATGGAAGATTATACTTACATGTTAAAACATGAAGAACATTCGTATTAGAAACCATCATGGGTTAATGAACTATCTTATGGAGGCCTGACAGAACCCTCTAATAAACTCTGAAAAATATCAGAATTTTAGAAATGCATTAAAAAATTAATAAAAGGCGCTTCTTCTCTAAGAGATTTATTTTTAGAAGAATGTTTTTGAAATTGAAAAATGTGGATTTGCCTGAAGAGATTACACAGGCCTTTTTATGACAGAGAATATTCATAAGGATGAAGAAACTTAATCAAATGATAAAATTCAAAGAACTCAAGAAGAAGGGGAAAACCGAGCCACAACCAAATTGAGAAAAATTGTAAATTAAAGCAGTGATTCTAAATTCTGTGAAAATTATATAGTTTATTAAAATGTTTATGATGATTTGTGTATCATTCTAAATTCCATTTTCTCCGTGTATGAGACTTAATTATATGAGCCTTTCCATGTTGAAGCAGCCGCAAAAAATAAACTTTTTCTACAATTGTCTTCTGTATTAAACCAGGGAGTGGAGTATTGGGAGCATCTTTGTAATTTAATGAAAGTCATCATCGAGAAAGCACAAATATGATTAATTTTTCAATGATTATGTTGAGTAGAAATATATTTTTCACTTTTTTTTTATGTGGAAAAATATAAATCTTATCAGAAATTTGAATGATTTTTTTTATATGTGGAAGTCATAAACAAAAGTTGCTTTCAGATACAAAAGGATTATTACAATCACATTTCGTTTTCATTATTCTTGTGTGTATTTTCAAATGTTTTTCATTGAAAATTTCAACATATAAAAAAAAAGTTTTTTTTTTTAACTTGACAAATATTTTTCGGAAAAAACATAACTGCAATTTTATATCAGAACAACAAATACAACTAATGGTGATAGGTACTAGAAAACCTTGACCATGATTCATTCTATTTACGTGTTTTTTCCGTAATTTTGGGAATGAATGAATGAATGAATGATCATCTCCAGCATTTGATTAAACGGAATTATGTTTTTTGATATGGTCCTTGGGACTATGTTGGTCGATGACTACATAACTTCTGTATTAAACCAGGGAGTCGATTATGGCGAGCATCTTTGTCACTTAATGAAAGCGCTATCAGAGGGAGCAAAAATATGATTAATTTTTTATATCATATATATGTTGAGTTGGGAATATATTTGATGGCGGGGAATAAGTTAAAATGTATGATGATGCTTGATGTCTACAGATCTTCACTGTTCATTTTCATAGAAATAATGTCTAGTTCAAATATGTCCAGGCT
Source organism: Gonioctena quinquepunctata (assembly GCA_018342105.1). Taxonomy (NCBI): domain Eukaryota; kingdom Metazoa; phylum Arthropoda; class Insecta; order Coleoptera; family Chrysomelidae; genus Gonioctena; species Gonioctena quinquepunctata. The sequence continues at coordinate 10,990 of JAFIRS010008333.1, forward strand.
CTAATGCTTCATTATTCAAAATTATCTTGAACTGAAATGTGTAAGAAGTTTGAGGATGTTAGTCACTTTCGTGAAATATTGGAGATCGTAAATTTATTTCGCTAGAGGGAAATGAATTAATAGATAAATATACCCTGATGGTAGTAACAAGTTTACTGATACCATGCGAAATGATCTTTTTCTTTTCATACATATTATTCTTTGAGGCCTCAACAATACACTCTATAAAAATTGATTGATATATTTTTCATTTATTTCTTCTCTGCTCGGCACATTCAGCCAAGATATAGATCTATTCTACCTTTCGAAATTTGAAAATAAGTTCCATAAAGTTGGCTATTCTGGCACACAACCCTGTCAGTATTATATATATAATAACACTGGATTTAAGGAATCCAGGATAGGATTGGTTTTTCATTGAAAAATGCATAACCTTCTAATCCATAGTCAATTAACAATCCGGGTTTAGGTCCGGTTGTTCAATCAAGGATGACCAAGTGATTGGGGTTAAACCAGGTTTACCATGGTCCTATCCAAGGAGTTGAGGTTACCTCAACAACCCAGGGAATGGATTCACCGGAACCATCTACTTCAGGAAAACAAGCTGATGGGGCTTATGACTCTGATTCCGAATCGGACTCTGCGTCTTCAAGTGGAAGATCATTTCATGGAAATGATGACTGGTGGTTTAGTGATCCGGAAGAGTCAGACAATGATCATGTCTGCAATGACTTTTGTGAATGTGTAAGTGATGCTGAGAGGGATAGGATGGACCAGGATGGTGGTGGGACTTAATGCACATACGTAGACCAGGAAGCAGGCGGCTGGCAGTGCAACAGCCGGTGGACGAGTGATTGATGTTAGTGACAACGAGGATGATGGTGTCATCGTGATAGACGATGATGATGATGATGTCATCATGATAGACGATTAGGGGTGGACTTTATATTGGGGTGTACATTCTGAAAGGTTGGTACACACAAGGATGGAGCGAGGTTGGGGCGTCATCCACAGGGATGGGGGGGGGGCGCCTGGCGTCATCCTCTAGTCCATCAAGAATAGATTTTTAATGTTATTTAATGATACAACAGCTATAATCAGAATGATAGAAGTTGAAGAACATCGGTGCGCTCACAATGATATAAGTTTTTATATTTTGTTTCCAAATATTCAGTATTACTTGGGAACAGAGAACATAATGTTATAAAGTTAAGAATAAACAAAAAAATAACATCTAGTGAAATCACATTCAGACTTCACATAAAATATTCTTAAATTAATGATGGAAATGAGTCTATTTGAAACTTGAATGATCGACTACATTCTTACTCCTGACTTACCCCCTCCACTCCTCTGAATTACAATGAATAAATTGAGACGTCGATCATTTCCTCATGTCAAACGTAACCAAAGTCGTTGCTGATTCCAGTTCTTATGTGTTGGAACGAGGTGATTCACCACCTCCAAGTTCATTGGAGTTGCCAGCTGGCGATGGCTCCATCCAAGCAGATGAAGTCAGCTCTTCTTCTGGCCAATATTATGAGTCAGATTCAGGCTCAGACTCATCCACTTTGTCAATGGAAGGAGCTGAGGAGGATTGGGATTCTGACGATTCGGATGAAACCGTCCACATGTGCGACGAAATTGCGATTGTGTTGGGGACATCAAATGGTTAGACAGAGACCCTCGATGGAGACTTGTGGGGCTCGTGCGCAGGCGGACGGAAAAAATGGATTTTCATGACATTATTGTGGAGGACTACGACGATTATGATGATGTCATCACGATAGATGATGGGGTGCCATCCACGAAGCGCTATCCTCTACTTTATCAAGTAATAATTTTCAAATATATTTGGAAATCAAAACATGTAGGTAGATATATATGGGATCACAATGATATATCATAAATTTAATATTTTTCTACAAATATTCGAATTCACTTGGGAAAATAAAACATGTTGCTATATAGCTTATACTATACATTTATCTATCAATCACAAAATCTTTGATGGAATATTTTCAGTCTATGAACAGCATTCAATATTGGATCAATAATGTTTGCAGCTTCATTTATTCTTCTTTGGAATCTCATTCGATCTGCTGCCACATATTGCTAATAAATTTTTCTGGCATGTTTATAAGCGTAAGTCCAAGTTACCAAATAGTAGGTTTCATTATTATTTTCATTTATCATTACTCGTTTCATAGTGGTCTACAGCTGTGTGGTGTAACTGATTCAACCAACACAATTCAAATGGAATGATTACATTTAATATTTTATATATATATATATGATATATATATATATGATGATGATGAATGATTACATTTAATATTTTATATATATATTATATATATATATATATATATATATATATATATAGTCTGATATATATATATATAATATATATATATATATATATAATATATATATATTTTTTATTTTTAAATATATATTTTCTTCAATTTCTCGGAATAAAGGTCTGATTCAGTCAATTCATATAATTTCGCTAACTACGTTTCGACATGGTATTTGTCATCATCAGGTTAAAACACTAAAATACAAATTATGGAGTTTGAGACATATTCAACTTAACACAATATTGAAATGTATGCACTAAAATAATTCTTTAAAAACATATGGTTCGAAATATAACATGTTATTTAACTCAATATAAAAATATCTGTAACATTTATGAGTATTCACTTGAAAATTATTCGTACGAACGTTATTGTAGGTGTGACTGCGGCGGAGTTATCGGGAATGGTTTGTTTATCTTTCATGCATTTTTACCCTCTTCATAAGTACACCGGATTGTTTATATTGAGTTCTAGTATATGAGCCGGACTGTATTGCAATTGCTGCAACAGTAGCAAATCTGGTTATAGGGGTATGTTGAAGAAAATATCATCAAATCACAAACTTTCAAACCAATATTGTTCGAACGATATGTAGACGATTGGTCAACCTGTATTCCTACTGACAAAGTTGATGACATTCTAGAAAAATTTAATAAATATCATCCTAGATTGAAATTTACAATAGAAAAAGAAATAGAAAAACAAATTAACTTTCTCGACACAACAATTATACACGACAATACTGGAAAAATTTTCACAAACTGGTTTATTATAAACCAAATGCATCAAATCGTTACACAAACTATTCGTCAAACGCACCGCTTAGTTACAAAAAAAATATTATTCAAAATTAAACTGACAGCTATAAAGCTTGCTCACCCAAAATTCAGGGAAACTAATATAGAAATAATCAAGAATATATTGAAAGAAAATAATTACCCCAGCCACTTTGCAGAAAAAACAATAAACAAACGAATACATGCGATTTGCAATAAACATTATAATGAAGTAAAGAAAACAACAACATACATACCTTTACCATACATAGACAAATTATCGAATAAAATTAATAAAACAATGGAAAAACACAACATAACTATTTCACACCGACTGAAACATACGAACAAAACCATTTATTCACAATCAAAACCAGAAATACCAAAAAACAAACAAACTCATACAGTATATAGAATACCGTGTAAAGACTGTCAAAGTACCTATATAGGTCAAACAAAACAACATTTGCAGAAACGAGTACAAGCCCACAAATACTCAAGAACCGACATTACAGCCTTATCCAAACACGAAAAAGGAAATCAACTTCAGTTTGACACTAACAACGTTGAAATTTTGACCAAAGAAAGGAACCCAAGAGTAAGAACATTCCTTGAAATGATACATATTAAAAAAGACCCCAATAGCATTAACAATAGAAATGATATCAAAAACTTAAGCCAGATTTATAACAACCTTTTTTAACTTTGTATATAGTGATAATAATGAAAACTGATTTTTACATGCTGCCAAAAAATACAATCCGGCTCATATACTAGAACTCAATATAAACAATGCGGTGTACTAATGAAGAGGATAAAAATGCATGAAAGATAAACAAACTATTCTCGATAACTCCGCCGCAGTCACATCTACAATAACGTTCGTACGATACGAACGCAAAATTCAAATAAAATAATTTGTAAGTGAATACTCATAAATGTTACAGATATTTTTATATTGAGTTAAATAACATGTTATATTTCGAACCATATGTTTTTGAAGAATTATTTTAGTGCATACATTTCAATATTGTGTTAAGTTGAATATGTCTCAAACTCCATAATTTGTATTTTAGTGTTTTAACCTGATGTTGTCAAATACCATGTCGAAACGTAGTTAAGCGAAATTATATGAATTGACTGAATCAGACCTTTATTCCAAAAAATTGAAGAATATATATATATATATATATAAACCCAGATAAAGTTCGCAACATATGGAAGTTTTTTTTATTAAGAGGTATAATTGAAATTTGACTTCGCAGTTAGTTTGTGCTTTAAAAATGAGTGAAAAACAGCCTCTTTCCTTTTGTCACGTGCTACTCTAAACCTGTCAAATTTAATTTTTTTTCGAAAATCCTAAAAAAATCAGTTTTTTTTTTAAATTTCGAAAAATGCCAAAAAAAAAGATGCTCAGTTTCCAATTTTATACCTTTCCTTCAACTTTGGACTCTCTACTGTCACTTCGACTTTTTTCCAATTTTTTTAATTTTTCGAATCTTTCGCTCTACCGATTCGAACGAAACATGATTCAAATCTCATAATTTTGATGAATACGAGACTTCAATATCATATCTTGCCCAGAAAATACTCACATTGGAATGTTACCAGAAAAAAAAATGCTCCTCCAGAAATTCGTCTTTGTTGTTGCAAAGTTCATCTAGTTATTCATTTCATTGTGAAACTGATTCGGATTTTCGAAGTATGGATGTTAATATGTCAGTAATCGAAAAAACGAATTCCTTTTCATTCTTATTACACTCGTATTTCTTTTTTCAATAGATTTTTATTCAGTTTGATTATTTTTCTGACCATAATTCAGTTACAAACAAACCCGAAATATCATATTGAAAACATTCAAAGAAACTGGCATTGTGGACAATCGTTTCAAGAAATCACATATTCCAATTAGGTATACACACTCTTAAAGAAAGAGATTTCGATATTCGAGCAGGATTTTCATTTTGGTTCCAAGGTGAGAGAGAAAATGATATCACATTTCCTACAGGATTTTATGGACAGACGGGGCAACTTCCATGTCGAACGGAACAGTTAGTTCCCAAAATTGTCGCTGGTGGTCCAACAATAATCCAAATTTTGTAATAGAATGCCGTGACCAATATTCATTCAAGACAAATGTGTGGTGTGGTTTATTACATAACCAAATAATTTGACCATATTTTTTTAGAAAAATTAGAACGCAGACATGTACAGAAATTTCATTATGAATCAGTTGTCTGAAGTTTTGGATAATCTGACTCTGACGAAATTTGTGGCATCAGCTTGACGAGGCACCGATCCACCAAACGGTAGAAGTGAAACAGTGTCTCAGTCAGATGTATAGGCAAGTGATAGGACGATTGGGAAGATTATTGGCCACCAAGATCACCGGCTTATCTCCAATGGACTTTTTCTATGGGGTTATCTGAACCAAAAGTGTATAAGCACAGACCATTTGCAAATAAAGAACATTTAGAGAATATCATTCGGGAGTGTTGTGCTAATATTTATTAAAAATGCCACAAAGTCTGTGAATGAAAGGACTATAATTTGTATAGAACGGAAAGAACGGCATACTGAATGATGAATGCATCGATGTTTTTGTGGTGAATTTGGTTATAGTTATTTTGGTTTAATGTTTTTTACACATCTAATGGTGAAAATAAAAAATATGAGATTTATGAAATTAATTTAAAAAACGTTGCGAAAAATTATTATTTGCTCGAAAATTACATCAAACAGTTAACATCCAACAGTCACACTGTTGGGTGTGAACTACATCAACATATTTCGAACTCATTTGCAGCTAACGGGATACAAATCTATTAAAAAAAGAAATACTAGTGTAATAAAAATGGAAAGAAATTATTTTATTCGATTATCGTCATATCAACGTCCATACATTGAAAATCCGAATCAGTTTCACAATGAAATGAAAAAACTAGATGAACTTTGCAACAACAAAGACGAATTTCTGGAGGTCCATTAATTTTTTTTTCTGGTAACAGGCCAATGTGGGTATTTTCTAGGAATGTATGACATTGAAGTCTCGTATTCATCAAAATTATGATATTTGAATCATGTTTCGTTCGAATCGGTAGAGCGAAAGATTCCAAAAATTAAAAAAATTGAAAAAAGTCGAAGTGACAGTAAAGAGTCCAAATTTGAAGCAAAGGTATAAAATTGGAAACGGAGCAACTTTTTTCTTTAGTAGTTTTCGAAATTAAAAAAAAAACTGATTTTTACTCATTTTTCAAGCACAAACTAACTGCGAAGTCAAATTTTCAATATATCTATTAATAAAAAAAACTTCCATATGTTGCGTACTTTTATGTGTGAGACTGATATATATTCCGTAGTGTCTTGAGTTATTGATTCATTATTGGGACATTTATATTGGTAAGACGTACGTGGCCTGCAACTCTTCAGTTTCAATTTCATGTTATATAATTTATAATAGAAAATTACAAATTGTAGTTTTTTTTTTAAAAAAAATTTTGTATGAATACATATCATCATTGATATGGGGTACGTACTGAGTGACATGTAGAGGTCAATTTATATTACATGTCACTCAGGTACGAACCCCCATATCAATGATATGTATTCATACAAAATAACAAAATTGTTCGTGTAAAAAAAAATCAGAAATTTGTAATTTTCTATTATAGAATTATATAACATGAAATAGATTAAACTGAAGAAGTCCCAGGCCCGGGACGAAACGTCTTCACCAATATAAATGTCTCAAAATT
>JAFIRS010008334.1:0-17873 GCA_018342105.1 Gonioctena quinquepunctata
TAATATCACGTATCTAGCTAAAGAAGAGTCAAAACTATTAATGTTGAAAACAACGAAATGTGTTCTTAGATGTTTCTAGCCCACAATATAAGGCAGGAGACGATTTTTATGAGGAAATAGAATACACACACAAAAATTATTTCAATTTGGAATAAAAATAATGGCGTATCATTATTTTGATAAAAAATATGACAGGGCATGTTGACAGGGACGCCACTGACAAAAATTAAGGTATCCTTTATCATAAAAAAATTGGAAATGATGCGTACTTTTCATGTACTGAAACTGAAAGAGAAAGCCAGAGCGGTTTCAGAGATATTGGAGAAGAACTGATTTTTTTGTTAAATTTCAACATCCTGTATCTCAGAAATAAAGCGGTTGCGGACCTATGTTCATATAAAGAATTTTTCTTAAAATCATCCAATGATTATCGCCCTTCAGTATCAGTATTCAATAATGAAATATATATATATATATATATATATATATATATATATATATATATATACAGGGTGTTGTCCCTGGACTTCCTCTTTTCCTTTCGGGAATGTATAGATGGGGTCAAAATATCACCAGTACTTCATATAACTTTTGTTCCTGAAAGCCTTCGTTACCAAGTCACGGGCCCTCAAAGTTACAAAATGAAAAATGTTTTTCTTTGATAACTTTCAAAGTGAATATTCAAAATCATCTAAATTTTGGTGATTGACTAAACAAATGAATTCCTTCGATGAGCTTTCATGCAGGAGTCAGTTGTTTTGCTACAAAGTCGGGAACGGACTACCCCCGATTGTCCACACCCCAAAACTTTGAAATGACAGATGATTTTTCAATAGTTTTCAACAAAATGAGGTTACGTAGACAATTTTCTGAATGAAAGTAGTCGTGTGGAAAGTCGACCGGAGCAACAATTCTTAATAAAAATGCAGTTTTACTCGACGACATCAAACCCGATCGTCCACCATTATTTGAAATGAAAAATTTTCACAGTAGAAATACTAATGCTAACGTTAATTCGAAAACATTTATAACGGGAATAATACAAAATATGCTAAAATAAAGTCGTAAAAAAAAAGACAGTACCTAATTGAAAGTTTCATTCACAATGTAGATATTTTTTCAAATGAATTATTGAGTTATGTAGATTCGTGGTGTTTTTGAACAACAAGCTCAGTACATATTTTGTATGTACGCGTGAAATAAGCACGTTTCGTGTTGTGTTATCTGAATCTCATGAAATTCGTATTCACATGAAATTCGTATTCACATGAAATTCGTATTCACAGCTCAAATGTTGAGGAGTTTCACTGATAGGGATCATTTCATGGGAGAAAATCTTCAACCCGAAGCTGAAAAAACGCACATCGGAAGACATTACTGATAAAAAGCAAACGAATAAACTACAAAAACGGCTGCACATGAATAGGTGAAAAATATCCGTTGAATAAATTAATGTTCCATTTCTTCCACAGATGTTGACAAAAACACCTTGTAGAAAGAAATAAAATTAGTGTGGATAAAAAATGACAACTGTGATGCATTTTGTTTTGTTGAGTGTTGCGTTGTCATTGTATTGCCAATATTCTAATAGGACAGTTTGAAGTGTTTTGATATGGCCGAACAGTTTACATTCAACGAATATGCAGATATGCATGCATTGTATGGACGAGCATTCGATAATGCTGCAGGAGCCCTTCGTCTGTATGCCGAGCATTTTCCCAATCGAACATTACTGGCAAGAGAAACGTTCTAGGGTATCGATCGCAGCTTGGGGGAGACCGGTATGTCTAATGGATAATTAATTGGAGCCTGTTGTTCTATTTCGATATTATTGTAGGTTCAGTTTTGCCAGAAAGAAGTGGTGAGGGCGCTCCTAGGGCTGTGCGTACCGTTGTACTGAAGGAAAATATTCTGGAAGCTGTCGCTGATGATCCTTCAATGAGCATCAGAAACCTATCAGAACAGTTCCATACATCCAAGTCCACTATTCATAGAATAATTAGGGAACAACTGCTCCACCCATATCACATCCAGAAGGTACATGCCATGACACTTGAAGATTTTCCAGCACGACTGGAATATGCCAATTGGTTCCTGGATAAGAAAAGAGAGGATATGACTTTTATTACTCGAGTTTTATTCACTGATGAAGCAGATTTCCTTAGAGATGGAGTAATCAACTCTCATAATCTCCACATATGGGCCGAAGAAAATCCCCATGGGATATTGCAAACGGAAATTCAACGTGAATGTTTGGGCTGGTATCATAGGAAACCATCTTATGGGACCATTCGTTCTACATGACCGATTGAATGGAAAACGTTATTTGGAGTTCATTCAGAACGATTTCAATGGACTTTCGAAACATGTTCCATTGCAAACCCGACGAGATATGTGGTTTATGCATGATGGCGCTCCTTCTCATTTCAGTTTGATTGTACGGGACCATCTGAACCAGATTTTTCCCAATAGATGGATTGGTAGAGGTGGGCCATATTCATGGCTACCGCGGTCTCCGGATTTAAATCCATTGGATTTTTTCTGCATGAAAGCTCATCGAACGAATTCATTTGTTTAGTCAATCACCATAATTTAGATGATTTTGAATATTCACTTATCAAAGAAAAACATTTTTCATTTTGTAACTTTGAGGGCCCGTAACTTAGTAACGAAGGTTATATGAAGTGCTGATGATATTTTGAATCCATCTATTCATTCCTGAGAGAAAAAGAGGAAGTCCAGGGACACCCTATATATATATATATATATATATATATATATATACAGGGTGTCCCTTGTCTTCCCCTTTTCCTTCTGGGAATGTATAGATGGGGTCAAAATATCACCAGTACTTCATAGAACTTTTGTTCCTAAAAGCCTTCGTTACCAAGTTACGTGACCCTCAAAGTTACAAAAGAAAAATGTTTTTCCTCAATAACTTCCAAAATGAATATTAAAAATCATCTGTTTTCTGGTGATTGACTAAACAAATGAATTCCTTCGATTAGCTTTCATGCAGGAGTCAGTTGTTTTGCTACAAAGTCAGGAACGGACTATCCCCGATGGTCCACACCCCAAAACTTTGAAATGACTGGGATTTGTCAATATGTTCTAACAAAACAAGGTTACCTGGACAATTTCCTGAATGAAAGTACTCGTGTGGAAAATCGATCCGAGCAACGATTTTTGATAAAATTGCATTTTTGTACGACGACATCCAACCTGAAATGTCTATCATTATTCGAAAAGATTAATTTGTAATGAAAATAGAAATGATAGGTACAATGTTCATAACGAATTTTTATCATGCAAACACGTTCACCTTACAAATCTCATGGTGTAAATAATCAATCGCAAGCCTCAAGAACAAACAGAAATGCAAAACCCGCTACAAAAACTGCTTGATATGACCCCCGTCTCTCTCAATACATTTTCTTAGTCGGCGCAAACACCCTCTCTGCACTTGAAACAGCATGCCAGGGTCGTTTCATATGGCTTCACAATGTAATGTAATTCTATTCAACAAGGCATCTCCGGTGTGAATAGGTGAAACGTGAACGAGGCTTTTCAAATGCCTTCACTGAAAGAAATCCAATGGGTTTAAATCCAGAGACCGCGGTGGCCATCAATATGGCCCACCTCTACCAATTCATCTATTGGGGAAAATCTGGTTCAGATGGTCCAGCACAATCAAACTAAAATGAGGGGGAGCGCCATCAAGCATAAACCATATATCTCTTCGGGTTTGCAATGGAACACGTTCCAAAAGTCCATTCAAATCGTTCTGAATGAATTCCAAATAACGTTCTCCATTCAAACAGTCATGAAGAACGAATGGTCCTATAAGATGGTTACCTATGATACCAGCCCAAAGATTCAAGTTGAATTTCCGTTGGTGTTTGGTTTGCAATATCCCATGGGGATTTTCTTCGGCCCATATGTGGAGATTATGAGAGATGATTACTCCATCTCTACTGAAACCTGCTTCATCAGTGAATAAAATTCGAGTAATAAAAGTCATATCCTCTCTTTGCTCATCCAGGAACCAATTGGCATATTCCAGTCGTGCTGGAAAATCTTCAGGTGTCATGGCATGTACCTTCTGGATGTGATATGGGTGGAGCAGTTTTCCCCGAATTATTCTATGAATAGTGGACTTGATGTATGGAACTGTTTCTGATGCACATTGAAGGATCATCAGCGACAGCTTCTGAAATATTTTTCTCCAATGCAACGGTACGCACAGCCCTAGGAGCACCCTCACCACCTTGTTTTGGCATTACTGAACCTACTATAATATCGAAATGAAACAACAGGCTCCAATTAATTATCCATTAGACATACCTGTCTCCCTCAAGTTGCGATCGACACGCTCCAACGTTTCTCTTGCCGTTAACGTTCGATTGGGAGAATGCTCGGCATACAGACGACGGACTTCTGCAGCATCACCAAATGCTCGTCCATACAATGCATGCATATCTGCATATTCGTTGAATGTAAACTGTTCGGCCATATCGGAACACTTCAAACTGTCCTATTAGAATATTGACAATACAATGATGACGCACCACTCAACAAAACAAAATCGCATTCCAGTTGTCATTTTTTATCCACACTAATTTTATTTCTTTCTACAAGGTGTTTTTGTCAACATCTGTGGAAGAAATGGAACATAAATTTATTCACCGGATATTTTTCACCCATTCATGTGTAGCAGTTCTTCTAGTTCATTCGTTTGCTTTTCATTAGTTATGTCTTCCGATGTGCGTTTTTTCAGCTAAATTTATCTTCAAGTTGAAGATTTTCTCCCATGAAATTATACTTATCAGTGAAACTCCTCAACATTTAGGCTGTGACTACAGATTTGCAGCATCCAAATGTTGAGTTACATGAGATTCAGATAACACAACACTTTACGTGCTCATTCCACGCGTACATACAAAATATGGACTGAATTCGATATTTCATAGTGGAGTAGCTTGTTAGTTCAAAAACACCACGAATCTACATAACTTGATATTTCATTTGAAAAAATATCTACATTGTGAATGAAACTTTCAACTACGTACTGTTCTTTTTGTTCACGACTTTATTTTAGCATATTTTGTATTATCCCTGTTATAAAAGATGTTGAATAAACGTTAGCATTAGTATTTCTACTGTAAAAAAAACATTTCAAATAATGGTGGACGATCGGGTTTAATGTCGTCGAGTAAAACTGCATTTTTATTAAGAATCGTTGCTCCGATTGACTTTCCAAACGAGTACTTTTATTCAGAAATTGTCTACGTAACCTTATTTTGTTGAAAACTATTGAAAAATGATCTGTCATTTCAAAGTTTTGGGGTGTGGACCATCGGGGGTAGTCCGTTCCTGACTTTGTAGCAAAACAACTGACTCCTGCATGAAAGCTTATCGAAGGAATTCATTTGTTCAGTCAATCACCAAAATTTAGCTGATTTTGATAAACAGAAAAGAAAAGAAAAACATTTTTCATTTTGTAACTTTTTTGAGGGCCCGTAACTTGGTAACGAAGACTTTTAGGAACAAAAGTTCTATGACTGGTGATATTTTGACCCCATCTATACATTCCCGAGGGGAAAAGAGGAAGTCCAGAGACACATTGTAAATATATATATATATATATATATATATATATATATATATATATACAGGGTGTCTCTGGACTTCCTCTCTATATATATAGTGTTGTTCATCCGTGCACTTCTCCACCGTACTGATGAGGGCCAAGAGCCCGAAACACGTGTCTACGGTTAGCACTTTTCTCTGAGGGCCATGTCCATGTCCATGTCCATTAAATTCCTTCCATTTTGTTTTTAACAGTCCCCTCGAATTACTCTCTTTCATATATATATGTATATATACATATATGTATATATATATATATATATATATATTTCTATATATATATATATATATATATATATATATATATATATATATATATATATATATATATATATAATATAATTAAATATATATATATCTAATACATAAAATTCTCGTGAAACGGTGTTTGTAATTGAACTCCTCCGAAATGGCTTGACCGATTCTCATGAAATTTAGTGTGCATTTCGGATAGGTCTGCGAATCGGACAACATCTATTTTTCATCCCCCTATATGTTAAGGGTGGTCCACCCCTCAATTTTATTTTTTAGATAATTTTTTTTTTTATTTTTTTATGATACAGCAATTAAAAATACATACAACCCCGAATTTCACCCTTCTACGATCAACCCCTATTTTTCCATCGCGATTTTTTTTTTTATTTTATCCACAGATCCGCAATAGGGTTGTAAGATGGCAATCGAATATAATAATTGTAGTACGATGAATTGAGAACGGGATAACAGGATGAAGAAAAATCGGATAACAGGACAACGGGATAACGGGAATAACGGGATAACGAAAAAATGGGAAAACAGGATAACAGGATGAGGGAATAACGGGAAAACGGAATAACGGAATGAATAAAAAACGGGATAACAGGAAAACGGGATAACGGGAATCACGGGATAACGAAAAAAACGGGAAAAGGGGGAAACGGGATGAAAGGATAAGGGGATAAGGGAAAAAGGGATAACGGGATAATACAAAAATGGGATAACAGAAAAACGGGATAACGGGAATAACCGGATAACGAAAAAACGGGAGAATGGGATAACAGGATGACAGGATAAGGGGATAACGGGAAAACGGGATAACGGGATAAAAAACGGGATAACAAGAAAATGGGATAACTGGATAACGGAATAAGGGATAACAAAAAGGATAATGGGATGAAGAAATAACGGGATAACGGAGAAGAAATAACGGAAAAAGGAAGGGAAAGCATAGTTTCGATGAAACAACATAAAGGAAAACATAGAAAAACATATAAATATATATATATATATATATATGAAATGTACAAAATTATAGATGTGACACCTTTGGTTTTTGGTGTGAAGCTTAGACCTAATGACGTGGAATTCAATGACACGAAATTTCGTGCACATAGGTAGGTCGCCAACAGATGTCAGTATAGGCCAATCCACGACACCAGAAGTCGTTCTCCTAGTGCGTTCAAAGGGAGGCAGAACAAATAACGAGAGAAAGAGAGATTTGTTACGATTCCAAGAAAGATACCATCCGCCTACAGCTGTTTCATGGTTTCCCAATCATCAGGACGGCTTGTGGTCTTTCTCGAAATCGTACCAAATCTCTCAGAGTACTGATTATGCCACAATTATAGATGTGTCACCTATGATTTGTGGGGTGGAGCCCAGACTTAATTACGTGGAATTCAATGACACAAAATTTCGTGCACATTGATAGGTCACCAACACTATAGGCCAATCCACGACACCAGAAGTCGTACTCCCAGAGCATTTAGAGAAACGTAACACAAATTATGGAAGAAATAGGGATTTGTTACGATTCCAAGTGAGCCACCATCCGCCTACAGCTGTTTCATGGTTTCCCAATCATCAGGACGGCTGTGGTCCTTCTCGGATTCGTACCAGATCTCTCAGAGTACTAATACCTGCCGGCAAGTATGAAAATATGGATTGAACAAAATAATGGATGTGACACCTATAATTTGTGGGGTGAAGCTAAGACCTAATGACGTGGAATTCAATGACACAAAATTTCGTGCACACTGATAGTTCACCAACAAATGTCAATATAGGTCATTCCACGACACCAAAAGTCGTACTCCTAGTGCGTTCAGAGTACCGCAAAACAAATAACGAAAGAAATAGAGATTTGTTACGATTCCCATCCGCATACAGCTGTTCCATGGTTTCCCAATCAGCAGGACGGCTTGTGGTCTTTCTCGAAATCGTACCAGATCTCTCAGAGTGGTTATACCTACGGGCAAGTTTGAAAATGTGAAATGCACAGAATTATAGATGTGACACCTATAATTTGTGGGGTGAAGCTACGACCCGATGACTTGGAATTCAATGACACGAAATTTTGTGCACATTGATAGGTCACCAACAGATGTCAGTATAGGCCAATCCAAGACACCGAAAGTCGTTCTCTTAGTGCGTTCAGAGTAACGCAAAACAGATAATGAAAGGAAGGGAGATTTGTTACTACTCCAAGAAAGCCACCATACGCCTACAACTGTTCCATGGTTTCCCAATCATCAGTACGGGTTGTGGTCTTTTTCGAACTCGTACCAAAACTTTTGGAGTGCTATCACCTACCGGCAAGTATGAAAATGTGAAATGCCAAAATCATAGATGTGACACCTATAATTTGTGGGGTGAAGCCCAGACCTAATGACCTGGAATTCAATGACACGAAATTTCGTGCAGATTGATAGGTCACCAACAGATGTCACTATAGACCAATCCACAACACCAAAAGTCGCACTCCTAGTGCATTCAGAGTAACGCAACACAAATAATGGAAGAAACAGAGATTTGTCAGGATTCCAAGTAAGCCACCATCCGCCTACAGCTATTTCATGGTTCCCCAATCATCAGGACGGCTGTGATCCTCTTCGGATTCGTACCAAATCTCTGAGTGCTAATACCTACCGGCAAGTATGAAAATATGGATTGCACAAAATTATGGATGTGACAAGTATAATTTGTGGGGTGAAGCTTAGACCTAATGACGTGGAATTCAATGACACGAAATTTCGTGCACATTGATGATCCACCAACAAATGTCATTATCAAAAGTCGTACTCCTAGTGCGATAAGAGTACCGCAAAACAAATAACTAGTATGTTGGGGATGTGAATACCCCACATCTGACCACCAAATGTTGAGCCCGGCCTTTACAGGGTGTAATGAATTAACAGAACACACCTATAACACCAAACTTGTTCTTAGATTGATAAAATAAGCATCGAGGGCATCGACTTTCTGAAGATGGTCGAACCGAGATTATGTCCCTGGAGCGGCCCACAGGAAATATCCCTTTCTCTTTATACTTGGGCGTTGAGTTGTTTATTCAGGAAATACGTACCGTTTCCAGAAAGAATAAAAATAAAATAATAATGCACTTGTGAAAATGTTAAGAATATACATATATATTCAATAGATGTTACCAAAAGTGCTTCATCCGTTCTACATACAGATAAAAAAAATACAATACTCCATGAATATAGTGAAGTTACTTGAAATTATTTCTTTATCAGTCTACAATTCAAATAGATGGACGAAAAGCAATAGTGACATCAATTGTCAAAAACGACTGTTGATAATTTTCTTTTGAAACTTTTGCGACACGGAATTATGGAGATACATTTAAAGACACATTCGTTTCTTGAAAGATTCGATTTGCCCACACATAGGAACAGAAAAACACATATGAACGTACTCTAAATCAGCATGGTCAACACTTTTCACTTGAGAAGGCTTTTAAACGACAATTAGTTTATTGTATTTTCATTTTGATCAATCCCGCGGAAATTGTTATTTTATATTTTTACTTCGCACTGTATATTAGATTATCGATGTATGGATACGGTTTTCAATGAGGTCATGAACCATCGATTTGAGGTTTTTCGTTGACTTATCACGTTCTTGAAGCGTTGATAAATGATAGATAATTTTGGAAAAATACTGGTTTACTGGTGGATCCACTTGGTTACTGTTATTACTCGAATTCAACTTGATTGAATATAATTTCTCTTAATGGCTACTTCAGTTCACTGCCTGACGACTATATTCTTACTTTTCTCATCTTTATTTCACTATGTTGTAATCGAATCTAATCTAACCTCATTTTGAGCGTACATGTTCCTTTGGTTCACTGCTGAACACCAAGAGAGTGTTGATCCGAGAAATCGCGCCTTTTAATAATTCTTTACCCGATCACGTGATAGTTGTGCTTGTCGAGGGTAAAAATATCTGATATTATAATTATATTCATAATAAATCAGTGGCTTGATGATTAATGGCTTGCTCTTGTCAACGCTAATGGATAAAAATAAGGTAGTTTATCTCTTTCGCGGTTGAGTTACTTCAATGGGCTGTCATAACCTATGAGCTATAGCGTTTTTCTGTCGTCACAAATATATAAAAAAAAGATTTATGATGATTCGTAGCCGCAATGCAAGTAGGCGAGCTGTCAACAACTATGAATTTATACTTTGTTTACCAAGAATTTTTCAGATATGCGTAACTAGAAGGTGATGATTTATCTAAAATCCTAAAATATCTGATATTATAATTATCTTCACCCTGTCATAATAAATCAGCGGCTCGATAATTAATGGCTTGCTCTTGTCAACGCTGATGGATAAAAATGAGGGAGTTTATCTCTCTCGCGGTTGAGTTACATTAATGAGTTATAGCGTTTCTCTGTCGTCACAAATATATAAAAAAAAGATTTATGATATTCCGTAGCCGCAATGCACTTAGGCGAGTTGTCAACAACAATGAATTTATACTTTGTTTACCAAGAACTCTATTAGATATGCGTAACAAGAGGATGATGATTCATCAATAGCTCTATCACGAAAGTGATGCTTTTTATAGGAATTCCTAAGTGCATTTACTTGTCTTGATGGAGTATTTTCAAGGGGGAAGTGCCATATCAGTTTCAGTCGCGCATTTGACTTCTGAATTTATTCTCATTCCTATTGAACTTCCTGGCCATAATGTCCACACTAGTTAATATCGTGTTGTCTCTTATGAATGAAAATTTTTCTGTAATTATGGGACATGACATTCGACCCTATTCTATTGAAAAGGTTTTGATATACTCTAAACCTTTTTGTTCTTCTTTTCACATATCCTGTTTCATTTATTTCACAAAACAATGAACAAAATGTTTTACTTTCCTGCGGAGTAATCCTAATCTCGGAACGAAATTTATGAGTCTTACTTTGACAAAACAATAGAATAATGTTTTACTCTCCTGGAGGATAATTATGATCTATAGACAAATTTGCGATCCTCACTTTTCATTACTTAATCCTAATAATTTCTAAAAATAACATGCAAACACACAATAAAGTCTCTTTTCTTCCAGGTTCATTTCCATATTGCAAGGGTATCTTCCTCGCTTCTTCAAAGGGGTTTCGTCCGACTGTTCCTGTAGGCATCAATCAACTTCTGTCTGGCGCGTCCTCTGAAAATTTTTCACTGCTACGCTGGTGGATTCCGCTAGGTGAGAGGGATAAGTATGACTGTAGCGGGCGGTTAGTTTATCTATCCTCTAGACATCTGGTATCGAGATTAAGACCCACCCTACTGCTTTGGGTTAGTGGTCTGTGATAATTGGTCCGTGTCGGTAGTTATGCCTCCGTTACTTTTGCTTTGCATAATATCGTAGGTGTCTATGGTTTCAGTGGTCAAACGGTGGTAATTCGTTCGTTCTAAACCTTCGTTTTCTGTGGATCCGAGATGTGGGGTAATAATCACACTGGTGATTTTGTGGGTGAATAGTGTCCGTTGAATTCGGTGTGGAGTAATTAACTCAAACCATACTGTGGGTTTGCAATGCTCCCATCTGGAATTTGCTGGTCCCATAAATTCGCCTCGTATGACGGATTATCAACTGCTTCCTTCAGGAGATATCCCTTGGGTCGAAAAATCATAGTTCACGATGTACCTCTTGGAACCATTCCATATGTGCACGGCTGGTAAATCTTATCGTCATTTTTACATATTTACTGGACGTTTTTAATAGTCGCGATTCTTCTGGTGTGAATATTCTGCAATAAGCGGAAACGCATTCTTCGAACTAGGGGTAATATATTTATCTATGTTATTTTCCTTGGCGAGTCGATTTTTATTTTATATTTGAATTATTTTCATAACATGACGAGTTTTTGTTTTTATATTCTGTAATCCGTATTTTAAAATAGCGGTTTTCAGTTCAGTAGGCAATTATCTTATTCTTTATTTTTTCTACGACCTGAAATGGTTTATATTCGTCTCGAAATAGCTCTGATCGAGTCTTTCGATGGAATTCACTGTCACTACTTCGGCATCAAAAACACTTGATAATATTGGCCTTGTTCGCGTGTCCCGTTTCAGTCGATTCAATTGGTTCTGTACCCGCACAATCATTCAATTAATTTAATTCAGTCTTTTATAAATGTACTGATTGATTTCGTATCCCAGACGATTTGAGATTCATTTTATTTATTTGTAGCACCTAGCTCATGGAGAATTCTTATTTACTCCTATATTGAAATTTCATATTAGTTATAAATATGCTCTGGCAAATTTACTTCAGGGTTTTTTTTAAAGGGGGAAGTGTCATTGATTTCTCCTTAAGACATTAATAATTACATACTATATATATTCCTACATTCCCGATGCATACTAAAAATTTTCTAACCGATTTAACCAAAAATTTCTAGGGTTATTCCTGAACAGTGCCGCGCGTCATGAGTTTGGTAATGAGGATTCATTTCAGGAATGCTTCCTTCATTCTCGTTGGACATTTCACTTGGCTTACAATTTTCTTAACTTTCGGCATTAACTATTGGTAATTCATCTGGAATATTTTCTTGATTTTGTACTGGAACTTGATCTGGTCTTACCACGTTTTCTTCTTGGGGATTCTGTTGTGTCGGTTGTTGACTGATTCCATTCATATCCATATTCCCATACGTTTTATGTTGATTAGCGGGTAATATTTGACTGTTGGTTTCTCCCAATGTTTGGAATTCGAAATAAACGTGCGATGAATTATTTAAATTAGATTTCCCTTCCTGTCTGGCTACGGTTCTGATTTTTCCCACTTCTGTGGTTGCAACCTTTTTCACTTTTGTATCTATTTCAAAATCTTCTACTTCAGTACGTTGTCTCGGGGTTGAAAATACATTTTCTGCCATACTCAATAATTCCGTATTTTCTGAACTAACTGTACTTTTTGCTTTGACTATACATATATTCAATAATCTGGGCGGTAAAAATTTGTTCCTAGACAAGATTTCATCCTTTTGATTTTCGACTATAGAAAAAGTCCTATGTTTGGCGACTGTTATTCCTAGATGCTTGGCAGTTTCCAACTTCCTGGTGGATAGAGTATCTCCCTTGGGTGATTCATCTCGATCTCCTTGACTATCTTTCCATGATTTTCTATTTGCTACATCGATCATTTTCCCTGGATTCCGTGATGCATAAGCTTTGGCAATTTCAGTTCTCCCTAAATATGTCTTACTACCTTCTGGAATATTTTCATTCTCAAAAACTTTCATACCAACTTTTTCCGTTTTCTGACTATAATTTCCTTCACTCTCGCTGTGGTGCTGCATGATCAATTTTCCGTTACATCTCTCTGTTTCTTCAGGCAAGAAATGTTCGTACGTATACGTATACATTCCTACTTGTTGACTCATGTGTGACTATCTTTTCCTAGTGTACAGAGTGTGTCAGTTTTTCCATTTTCCACATGTGGCCATGGTTTCAGAAAAAAGGCAGAATCTTCAGAAAAACTGTGAAATAACATA
The DNA here is from genome assembly GCA_018342105.1 of Gonioctena quinquepunctata. NCBI lineage: Eukaryota > Metazoa > Arthropoda > Insecta > Coleoptera > Chrysomelidae > Gonioctena > Gonioctena quinquepunctata. Next base: position 13,440 of record JAFIRS010008334.1, read on the forward strand.
GCACATATTACCAAATACGAATATTTTTTTATTTATGGGTTTTTCTTTATTTTTATTATTATTTCAGCTCTTTCAACGTTCAACCCACTTGTAAACATAACAAATTCCCTAAATTTATATTCAACATTTTGATACTAGTTAGTAAAATTTGAATATCAATTCAGTTATATACAATTATTAATTTTATTTTATTTTTGTTTCAGAAACTACCTGACTTTGGAATTCTCTTCAATTCAAGAGAAAAACTCATCAAGATAACATCATCCATGACATTTGATGAATTTAATATTTATATTTCATACTGATATATTTTTTTCAATATTCATCCGATTTTCATAATTATTGGTACTCCTTTCAATTATACTCAGTATTATTATTTTTCCTACCTCTTTCTTCAGTTGTTCTTTGTTTCTATATTGAATTGGATATTTTGTTAATCTGAATCTCTCAATTCATTTATTTTTAATTTGTGAATATATTCTTTCGCTATACTTTATTCATACATCATTTACTTATTATTTTTATTTATAATTCATTTATATACTTTTATTTTAATTATTAATATACCTCATTATTATCAACATCATTATATTTCTTATAATATATTTCTTTAGTATTATTATTATCATTTCCACTTACATTTCTCACATGCATTTTTTTTATACACAAAATATTTTCATCTTCATTTCTTTTCATTTTTTCTTCAAAATTCGTATTATTTATTATCTATTTCTTTATTTTTCCTTCATAATATATTTTGGTTTCTTACTTTCTCAATCCAATCTGTACCAATAATTGTAAATTTTTTTTTTTGATTGTTGTTCAATATTATTATTTTCTTTCTACAATTTTCAGTTCATGTGTTGTTTTGTTTCCTCTAGTATTTTCTCTCATTGATTTTTTTTTCAAGTTTATTTATATTTTTTTTCTAAATGTATTTATAACTTTTTTTTTTTTTACCTTTAAACATATATTTTATTTCACAAATTTTCAATTGAAATTTTATGTTAAACTTGTCAACAATTTTTTGTTTTCAAAATTTTTACTTTTTCTTGTATTCGATAGTCATTTTTATTGAAATTCTTTCCTACTTTTATATTTGACGTTTTACTATTCATTATTATTATTTCATTATTTATGTTCCCTTTTTTCATTTCAAAATTTTTATCACCATATAAATGTTATTGATTTCCATTACTATTATTTTTTCATTTATGTTCCCTTTTTGCATTTCTAAATTCATTTTCGCCATGTTTCTGTCATAGATTTTCATTATTGTTATTTAATTATTTATTTTCCCCTGTTTCATCTTAAATTTTTTATTAATCACGTTCATATTATTCATAAATCCATTATTACTGTTATCAATATTCATTTTTATATTTTGTTTTTGTTTATCATCCTTTTCTAATAAACCGTTACTAACATCTGATTTTTGTGTAACTACCCCATGAAATTACTTATTATGGTACTTACTACTTGTTTCTAATCGTTTACATATTTCTTCTGTACTTTCTTCGAAACTTCTTTCAACTTCTTTCCAGACTTCCTATAATTCCATCTGCGCTTTCTCTTATTTCATTTTTCATGAAATCTTTCATTTCATTTTTCATATTCGCCATATTTTCATTCTGTTTTTCCATCTTATTTTCCATTCTCACTGAATTTTCAATCATTCTTTCTGAGTTTCCTTTTATATTCCCTTTCCTACTTCCTTTCATTTCATTGTTCATTTCTTTCGTACTTGCTTTGCTGAATTTTTAACCGACGAAAACAAAAAGGAGGAGGTTCTCTAGTCGACGCGTATATTTTTTTTTATGTATAATCACGCATAACTTTTCATTGAGACGTCCTATTCTGATAATTATTCCTCCAGTGGATAAGGTGTACATTGAAGTTGGTCCCACTTGAATTTAAAAGATGAAATCGACCCTTGAGGGTAGCAAAATGAAGGATATTGATCACTCACCCTCTGAATTCTGGTCCGTTAACCGATTCTATCAGGCATAACTTTGAACTGGGTTCTTCGATTCCGATGATTCTTTTCTTATTAGATAGGGTATCCCTCATAGTTGAACATTTTTGGATTTCGAATGGAATTATCCACCCTTACGGGTAGAAAAATAGGGAATAATTTATTTTTTACTTGTGAACATTGGCACACATATGTAGTTGACAATGACAGATCGCTAATGTCATTATTTTTGTTCTCCTACATCCGTCACAATCATTATATTATATGAGAGGATAGAATGATATACAAAGTAATGAAATAAACTAACCAGAACAACAAAAATAATTTATATTACAACATATAGTAAGTAGATAATCATATTATTTAACTGGTAATAGTTGAAGTAAGGTGGGTAAGTATTTTGGAAGTAATCAAGAAACAACTGGGTTGTAATTAGTAGATTTCAGCCACAAAAAATTTAAAAATAAGAACTTTTTAACAAAAAATTAAACCGATGAAATACGGAACTGAAAAGTAAAAAATAAAATAAACCTTCTTAGTCTCAATAACTGAGCTCCTAAACTAATGTAAGTAACTAATTTTGAGTTGGCGCCAAACGAACAATCAACGAAGATCATTAAATTACTTCTAAAAATCATCAGAATGTCACCGCGCAACTCGATGCCATCATTTTACACCTTATCTAATTCATTTGCTTGTTTGTTTGGCGCCGACTCAAAATTAGTTACTTACATTAGTTTAGGAGCTTAGTTATTGAAACTAGGAAGGTTTATTTATTTTTTAATTTTCAGTTCCGTATTTCATCGGTTTTATTTTTTGTTAAAAAGTTTTTTCTTTTAAATGCTCTTTCATACTTTCTATTATACTATCATTCCATCTTTCCAGATAATTCATCGATTTTTAATGCTGACTGTCTGTGAAATCCATTTTCTCCACACTTATATGAATATGTCAATGCAAAAATTCTGAAATGTCAACGTTTCATTTTCCCTGTATAATTATTTTTGATTCCAAACAAATGGTTTCCTTTACAATTTCATAAAATTTACTCTTGCTTCTAATCATTATTTTGGCAATTCTGCCCCACTTTATTATTATCTCCCCACGTTACGGATATCGCTGTTATATCTTGTCATAATTATTTTGCTATTTCGCTCACAAATATATGCGCACACAAATTATTTCGCAACGGTTGGTTATCTTCCCACGTTACTGTTATATCTGTTATTTCCCTCATTTGCCCTTTTTGCTGTTATCGCTATCGCCCTTATTCGCCCCGCGTTGTGGCCAATTGTTATGATAATAACAATTGTTGTTATTGGCCAACGTTGTTGTTATCAGTGATACTTATTACATTATCATAATTTCGCCCTTTTTGTTATTTCATATCGAGCCCCACGTTATTTCGCTCCGCGTTGGGCGACAATTGTTATGATGGGTTGATTGCGATCGTTTTTACTTTTTATTTGGATGATTTTTGTGTTTTGTTTTACTAATATTCCACTATCTTTGTTATTTTCTAAAATCTTCAAGCTAATTCTGTTTTTAAAATTTTTATTTAATATGTATTGATAAATAAATGCCCATATAAATATTTAATATCTCCGGCTATGCTCTTTACCTCCTTTCCTTTACCTTATTTCCTTCACCTTCAGCTAACTCAATCAGTATGCCTATGGATCTCAGAAGTTGGTTCTACTTTCCACTGTGGAGCCCTCTTGACGTCAATTTTAGAAATTAGCAATTCATTGTTGATGAAACATTGAAAATAAAGTAGAATTTCATTAAAATAATAATTTATTTTATTCGGGAGAAGCTTATTACTACCTAGTCTGCGATAAATAACCTAATTAGAGCTTCAGAAACAAGTATATACAGCAAAAAATGAAATTATGGAATAGTAAAGTGAATTCAACCTCGTTTTGTAGGTTATCTGTTATTATATAGTCATTCGTGAAGAGTACTATGAAAATTGTTTCGAAATTCAGTTTTTATTTGTACTGTGCTCTTGCTTTAATCATTATTTTGGCAATTTCCCCCCAAATTTTTCTCCCCGTTACGGATATGCTGTTATATTTGTTAAAATTTTTTGTATTTCGTCAAAATATAGGACAAAATTTTTGCAACGGTTGGATTTTCCCCGCGTTTTTTGCCCCACCCCCCCCCCACCCCCTTTTTGGGATAAAAAAAATTTTTTATTCCCCAAAGTTGTTGTTATAGTGTATTATTACATTATCAAAAATTTGCCCTTTTTTTTTTCATATCAGCCCACGTTATTTGCCCGGTTGGGGGACAATTGTTATGATGGGTTGGATCGTTTTTTTCTTTTATTTGGATTTTTTTTGTTTTTTTTTCAATATTCCACTATTTTTTTTTTTCAAAATCTTGCTAATTCTTTTTAAAATTTTTTTTTAATATTTTGATAAATAAATGCCCTAAAATTTTAAAATTTTCCGGGT
>JAFIRS010008335.1:0-17869 GCA_018342105.1 Gonioctena quinquepunctata
GGAAGAATATAGCAAATAATGAGTTTCTGCCTGATTTCGATCTCAATGAACAATCATCATTCATTTCTTATTTGGATGCTACAAATTTATATGGACAAAGTATGTCACAACCATTACCTACATCTGATTTCATTTGGCTAACTCGAGAAGAAATCTCAAATTCAGACATCATGGCTGTGGCAGACAATGATCCATATGGATATGTCCTCGAAGTTGACAAACATCCTCAAGAACTGCACGATGAACATTCAGACCTCCCTTTTCTGGTAGAAAGTATAGTGCCACCAAATTCCAAAAGCAAGATTCCAAAATTGATTCAAAATCTGAATGATAAGCGAACGTATGTGGTTCATTATGAAAACATGGAACAGGCCGTCAATAATGGTTTGATTGTTATGCATACTCATAGAATCCCAAAATTCAAGCAGTCATGTTGGATGAAGACTTACATCGATCTCAACACTCAAATGGGTAATAGATCTAATAATGAGTCTGAGAAAGATTTCTATAAGTTAATGAACAATGCAATTTATAGAGAAACGATGGAAAACGTTGACAAGAGGATCGATGTGAGGCTTGTTACACATTGGCAGAATGCCCATAGAGTAATGGGAGCAGGCGCTCTAATTGCACGATCAAACTCCAAAAGTTGCACAATTTTCAGTGAAATTTCGTTGCTATTCAAATGGGTACAGTGGAAATGTATTATGACAAACTACTGTATTTGAAAACAAGTTGGTGAAATGTATTCGTGTGATTGTGTTGAAGATTTCACTCGTAGTGATAATCTACGTCGGCATCAACGGGAAACTTGCCAGGGAGGTCCTTCAGTGAAACGAGTTGAATTGAACAATGGCGATGACTCACCACCTGTACCACTCTATACATGTAATTGTTGTAATGTGATAATCCCATATGGGATGGGTCAACTCTCACAATAGAGCACTCGCACATGAGATGAATTCATGTGTTCACTTGGGTGGGGGTGTACACCTCAATAAAAATGCATTCAAATGTCGCATCTCTAGTTACAGAGTATCTAGTGAGAATATATATATATATATATATATATATATATATACTGAGTATACACCTTTTTTCAATGATATCAAGCATTGGAAAAAAATATCAAACTGCATAACTCCATCAAGGTCAACATGGAGAAGTTTGGAAGTTATATCATTCAAACCCAGGAATTGACAGACATCGAATCGTTCAATTCTCCCAATCGTATAGCAGATCGATCAACTGATTTGAATGTATTATTCGATGCGTTTCGTGAAATTATAATGGCCCAAAGTACGGAGTTTGAGGAGCGTGATTCAGGTTTGTAGAAATAATTGTTGCAAATGATGAAAGGTTCAATGAAAGTAATTTTTCCAGGATGGAGTTGCGAGGTGAACATAAACGATTACAGTACACTTGGCGGATCATCCTACATGAAACTTCCCGAATTCATTGAGAGAAGAAAAGGTGTTGTCAACGTGAAAAATGGAGACCAATGCTGCTTCGCATGAGCTGTGACATCTGCATTATTTCCCACAAACATTGAAGTGTCGTAGGTGTCATCATATACACATTATGAGACTGTCCTGAATGTAATAGGTATGGATTTTTCAGTAAAATTACGTGATATAAATATGTTTGAGTATTTGAATGATATTTCAGTTAATGTTTATGGTTTGGAATCTGAGATTGAAAATAAGAGAGTCAAATATGAAGTGATTGGGCCCTTGCAATACTCTCAGAGGAAACTCAGAGGACATGTCAATTTATTGCTTATCACAAATGAGGTGGGAAATAGTAATTATTGTTGGATTGACTACCTTTCAAGGTTGGTGTCAAGTCAAATTTCAGCTCATGAACACAAAAAATATTTCTGTGATGGGTGTTTATTGTATTTTTCGAATGAGCGATTACTGTTGCGTCACCAGATGCACGATTGTAATCATGTATGTACAACAGTTTCGCAAACCGATTTCAGCATCAATGGATATGGGAAAATGGTTGCCGGTAATACATTTATCTCGAATGACAAATGAATGTACCTTGTATAGTATATGCAGATTTTGAATCGATTCTGAAGCCTATACAAACCACCGAACCGAATCCCAAACTCGCATACATGAATAGAACCTTCCAACACGAAGCTTACTCATTTGCTTATCTGATAAGATGTTCCTTTGATGATAAATTAACAAAATTTGTTTCATATAGAGGTGCTGATGCCGCAAAAAATTTCACAATGCGTATAGTAGAAGATTTAAGGAATATATATAATAATCATTTGAGGTATGTGGAACCGATGACTAAACAAACTCCAGAAGAGGAAAGGGAATTTCATAATGCCACCACTTGTGGTATAGGTCAAAAACCTTTCTGTGGTATATGTGAAAAACCTTTCACAGAAGGATATGTTAGAGTCAGAGACCACAACCATCTCACGTGGAGGAAAAGATATCCAGCTCCGCACTCTGCCTGTAATTTGAATTTCAAAATATCAAATTTCTTCCCTATTATATGTCATAATATGAGTGGTTATGATTGCCATATGTTCATTAAAGAATTGTATGGGAAAAAGGATGAGGTTGATGTTATTCCCCAAACTGAGAAAAAATACATTTCGTTTACAAAACATCTCTACACACATCAAAGTAAAGATGGGAAAATGAAGAATTGTTTTTTGAAAATGAGATTTATAGATAGGTTCAAGTTCATGTCAAGTTCATTGGAAAAGTTGGGTGCAAATTCAAGTGACAAGCAATGTGAGGTGAGGCGAAGAGATGTTTAAGATGTTTTCTCGATAAAGAAAAATTCAATCTAATGAGGCAGAAAGGTGTTTTTCCATATCGTTTTTTGGACAACATCAATAAATTGGATCATCCTAATTTACCAACAAAAAACCAGATTTATGACAATTTGAATGAGGAACATGTATCAGAGAAAGATTATATGAGAGCCGAAAGTGTGAGTGTCTTGGAGAATATTCAGACTTATATTTAAAATCTGATGTTCTACTGCTGTGTGATATATTCGAGAATTTCAGACGGATTTTTTTAGATACATATGAGTTGGATCCAGCTCAATATTATACTGCACCTTGATTATCTTGGAATGCAATGTTGAAATTTACAAATGTTGAACTTGAACTGCTAACTGATATTGATATGATCAATTTTCTCAAAAAAGGCATTCGTAGAGGTATTAGTCAATCTAGCGATAGGAAGAATATAGCAAATAATAAGTTTCTGCCTGATTTCGATCCCAATGAGCAATCATCATTCGTTTCTCATTTTGATGCTTCAAATTTATATGGACAAAGTATGTCACAACCATCACCAACATCTGATTTCATTTGGCTAACTCGAGAAGAAATCACAAATTCAGACATTATGGCTGTGGCAGACAATGATCCATATGGATATGTCCTCGAAGTTGACAAACATCCTCAAGAACTGCACGATAAACATTCAGACCTCCCTTTTCTGGTAGAAAGTATAGTGCCACCAAATTTCAAAAGCAAGATTCCAAAATTGATTCCAAATTTGAATGATAAGCGAAAGTTTGTGGTCCATTATGATAACATGAAACAGGCCGTCAATAATGGTTTGATTGTTATGCATACTCATAGAATCCCAAGATTCAAGCAGTCATGTTGGATGAAGACTTACATCGATCTCAACACTCAAATGCGTGATAGATCTAATAATAAGTCTGAGAAATATTTCTATAAGTTAATGAACAATGCAATTTATGGCGAAACGATGGAAAACGTTGACAATAGGATCGATGTGAGGCTGTTACACATTGGCAGAATGCCCATAGAAGTATGGGAGCAGGCGTTCTGATTGCACGATCAAACTTCAGAAGTTGCACGATTTTTAGTGAAATTTTGTTGCTATTCAAATGGGTACAGTGGAAGTGTATTATGACAAACTACTGTATTTGGAATTCTGTATTTTGGATTTATCCAAGACTGTTATGTATGATTTTTACTATGTATGTATAAAGAAAGAATTTGGTCAGGATGCTTCTCTGCTCTACACTGACACAGATTCTCTTATCTCAAAAGTAAATACTCACAACTTTTATGAGTTCATCAGCACCAATATAAATATATTCAACACATCTAATTTCAATGAACATGATAAATTCAGTATACCTATACCTGTAACGAATTCAGTCTTGGGTCATTTCAAAGATGAGTTTCCCAATGATCCAATGATTAGTTTTTATGGTACAGGTGCTGGAGCGTACTATGTACAATATCCTGCAATAGAAGTGAAGAGAGCCAAAGGAGTGGAGAGATCTGTGATAAAGAATCAATTGACATTGGAGGAACACAAGAAAATAGTTGAGAATGGTGGTAAGATTTCAAGGAAGATAAAACCTTCCAGAAGCATCTCACATGATATGTATACAGAATTGAAAAATAAAGTAGCACTATCATATGATGACGATAAGAGATTCATTATTCTCAATACAACACAAACTCTCCCTTGGGGTCACCATGACATTGAGTTCTATCAGTGCGATCCCAATACTATTCGTATATATAATAACATAGTTGAATCTTTTTCTCAAGAATACGGCATGAATTCCGGAAGTAGATTGGATCATTTGATCAGTTTGTTGAATGCCGAAATAAATGAATAGTATCATTCACAATACTCAAATCCGCTGGAAAGTCTATATTTGAATTGTCAAAATGATTAATAGATATCTGTATAGTTAACAATTAAAATTATTGATGCATACTATTGTGTTTTATTGGATTAATTCAACCCACAGTAGGTCCAGCCTGGGCCTGCAAGGCCCATTGAGGGGGTCTGGGGGGTCTGCCCCAGGGGGGTCGAGGGGGTCTCCCCCTGTGGCCGCAAATCCCATTCGTGATTTTTATCTTGGGTTTCATCCACGGTTTTTTTTACATCTGGCCGATATTTTTTTACATCTGGCCAAGGTTTTTTTTCGCGGTTTTCAACGCGGGGTAAAAAACTGCGGTCTAAAAAAAATTGCAAGACCGCGGAGCGGTCGTGTCTATCGCTCGACCACGGTGCGGTCTTGTGCCTGACATTCATGTTTACGCGGGGTAAAAAATTGCGGTCCTAAAAAATTTACCGACCGCGGAGCGGTCGTGTCTATCGCTCGACCGCCGAGCGGTCTTGTGTCTGACATTCATGTTCACGCGGGGTTGAGAACTGTGGCCTATAAAAATGATGGACCGTGAAGCGGTCGTGTGTCTACTATCGCTCGACCACGAAGCGGTCGTGTGTCTGATATTCATGTTTTGTTCATGTTAGAGGATTATATATCGTCAGATCCTGTCACAACAATGATCAGTGTGGATTTGTCCATATAAGTGGAAGGATGAGCAGCAATGTTATAGACGAATTTGGTCGCAAAAGGAAATGTACTAATGCATCACCACCACGAGTGTCACATCGTTTCGAAGAAAAACTAAATGTGGTTAAACAGAAAATTATTGAAGCCACAAATACTCCCATGCGATCATTGTTAAGAGATATATCTGAGGATGTGTTGAAGTTACTGCATTTTTTTCAATTCAACTCCAGAACACTTTCGATGGAAAATATAATGATCTATGTAAAAGGATTATGGAGTTGGAAGAGACAAATCCATCCACTCATGTATGCACCGTCCATATGGAGACTTTCAAAACAGAGATTATGGACCAGAGAAACGCCTTCCTGCCAAATCGAAGGACATCTGATCAATCATTATTGAGCGTTCCCACCACCTGGTTGCCAACCCAACATGTGATTGAAGATCCTCGGTTTATGTAGAAATATATGATGTACTTAAAAATAATGATGACGTCTTCTCATGTGAATTATTTGGGAGAAATAAAAAAATTAAATGAAGCTTGTGTGTTTTATTTAGAATTCGTTGGAATATGGTCGAACTCTGGGTGAGAACTTTCGAAACATTTATTGGCATTGTATCAGACCAGATTGAAATAGAATAGGCTAATGCATGATATAGGAAATCTTACCATATGGGTTTCAATAAGATTCGTAGCTGAAGAGTCAAAAAATAGATTATACAATATGAGAATTGCAATATGATAATAAAAAGACTTAATGAAGTAGAGGGTGGCGCCCCAACCTCGCACCACCCTGTGAGTACCAACCTTCAGAATGTACCCTCCAACATCTACTTTATTAAGTCAGGGAATTGACATAGTTCAAAATTATCAATATAACATCATTCAAATTCATTTCAGAAATTTATTACATATATCACGATGTGCCCTATAGAAATCTTTGGAACGATGAAGAACTAGCAATTTTGTCTGATATTCAGGTTCCTGAATAGCAGTCAACTCTTCCAGCTCTACAATTAGTTTTTTCTCTTCGCAAGCTTGTCGACGAAGTTCGTTAGACGCAATGATCAGTTCATCATGTTTTGCTCTCCTTTGTTTTAATTCATTATGATGAACAGATGACAGTGCGATACCTTATGCACCTTCTCCTGCAACTGTTGACCAGGGGTAAATAAGAAGTCAACCATTGAAGACGATGATGGATTTGACTCACTATGTTTTTTATCACCCTCACTTCTGGAATGCATCACCATTGAAGGTCCTGCCATGAGTCTAACATTATCCGGAACGGAAGATTTTTTCGATTCGACAACCATAGAGCGAGCCAGAACCGGCGTTGCCGTGGCTTGTATAATGGTAGGTTCAGGTAATACATTACACACCCGCCTATTCGAAGTGGGCCGTGGAGTAGAATGGATTCTCCCTCTATACTTCTGTATTACCGATTTTCTGGCAGACCCCTTTGACTTTGGGGGTGCCTTCGCCTTTACGTGCTTGGTGGCATGTCGCTTCGCTGCTGGAGGTCGATCGACGAAATTTTCACTGGTGCAGTACCATCCTGAGATGATACAGGTGATCGAACTCTGGGAAGTGGCTTTGGGGCAAACCGTGATATATCGAAGAAATCATTGGGAACAATAATCTGCGCATGAGATGGTCCTGCCACACCATCCTTGGGAATATCTCCTTCAGGTCGAGCTGCAGCCGGTATATTCACAAGAGTCAGTGTAGCAGCAACATCCTGATATCGGGTGGAATTCTTCATGATCGTCGGAAAAAATCTGAAACAAAACTAAAAATGTTAGATCAATACCAGCGAGCAGAGCCGAAGGAATGATTCTGCACTCGTAGTTTTATGCCTTCTTTCCACTCCTTGAGAGTTGGAGTCCGTGTAAAGCGCATGTGCTGGCAATATGCAGGATGGCTGATGCTTACACGCCTTAGGCGAGTGGATGCCTTGGGGAGGGGGTATGGGAGTTATTTCTAAGACTCATCTTCATGTTCCGCATGTGTGAGTTTATTGGAGTGGGATTAAGACCAACATCATATAAATTGAATCCTGCAACGGTAGGAATTCATTCGAAAACTTGTGTCTTGTTGAGAATTATAACAATATGTGTTTCAAACGAGAAGTAGCGGAAGTTGTAAATATGATGGAGAACTTGAACATTCAAGACGAAGCAGACTCCATCGAAGACGAAGTAGAAGTAGGAGCAGAAGCTCCAGGTGAAGCTGGTGCACCAGCATATGAAGCGGAAGCCGTCAACGATGAGGGAGTATTGGATGACGCTGCTCCAAACGGAGACGATCATTCGGATGCCGATGAGGGGCTTGGTGATTACGTTTCCGATGAACTAGGAGAGGAGTTGTCCAGAGGGAGGGAGATAAATACCATGCAAATCGCCTATCGAGACGACCTTCTCTACTGCATACATTATGGCATAACTGAGGTGATGACGAGGAATGGAGTGCAGAATTGATGTTTTCTCTGTTTCTCAACTTACAGCAGCAGAATCAATTCCAACCAACGGTGTTGGACATTCGACATCCATGTGAGGAGGAAGCTTGACAAAATTGACTCTAAATTATGTGCCAGATGTCGAAATCCATTATTTCAAGTGAAATTGGCACAAATATGTTGCTATTGCAATAGCAACTAGGGTTTTGACTTGAAATAATGGATGAGAACTCATTATTGTATATATGTTATGAAAATTTTGATAGATTGTAGTTTCTTTTTCTTGTAATTATAAATTGATTTTTTGTTGACTTTTTCTGGAATAAATTATTGCCTTATCACAAAAAACACAAAGTTTGTTGAATTATCTGAATGATTCTGACACACCTGAGCTCGAATTAATTTTCTCTTCTGGAAAGCAAATATATCTGTGTTGAAATAAGAATAAAATCTAGTGAAATCTCATTCAGCCTACACATAAAATATTCTTAACTAAATAGTGAGACTTAGACTTTTTGAAACTTGAATAATCGATCACATTCCTACTCCTCGCTTCACCCCTACACTTGACATACCCCCTCCACTCCTCTGAATTATATAAATTAAATTACACGCTGATCATTTCCTCACTTCTGATCATCATGTCAGATGTAACGAGAGCTACTGCTGACTCAAGTGCCTACGTGTTGGAGCGTGGTGATTCACCACATCCAAGTGTGCTGGGGATGCCAACTGGTTCTATCCAAGGAGTTGGGGTTACCTCAACAACCCAGGGAATGGATTCACCGGAACCATCTACTTCGGGACAACAAGCTGATGGGGCTTATGACTCTGATTCCGAGTCGGATTCTGTGTCTTCAAGTGGAAGATCATTTCATTGTTGCGGATTTGGTGAAAGTCTCCGTTTCCTGCCAATACAGGTATTGAGTGTTTTGAAGCCACAAATCAACGAGTTCCAGTCTGGACTCTGGATCTATACAAAAGCATTTTTTTTTATTTTTTTTTTCCAACCGTGAATTTACTCAGTGATGAGATGATTGCCAAATACAAGGAGGTTTGAAAAATTCTCAAATCTATCCCAGTGTAGAGGAAAACACATCAAATATAGTATTTGATGTAATAATGGGATCAGAATATTTTCCAATAGTTCCATTGGGCTATTCTGGAAATAGAAAATAAATTTGGGTCATTTGAATACTTCATTTCATTAAAGAAATGGGGGTGTGGGTCAGGGTTTGACGAAAAAGTCTAAAGAAGAGTCATTTGGGAAGATTTTAAATCGACTTTCCGGGGACATGTACGTATAGGGGTCATAATAAATCTGGTTCATAAAGATAAAAATCCATTTTTCAAAGATGCCCTTAGCCTTTTGAAAAAAAGCCCCATGCCGAAAGTGGATACTTGTTTTCGTGGAAAATTCGTCAAAATGAGTTTGGACGAAAAACAACTCGATTTGAAATATCTCAATTCTAAAAACAATGTGATCGATAGGAGTACAGATTTGAAGGGGTGGTTTCTGGAGAATGTCATAGATACATCGGGTATTAAATTGGGAGAAATGAATATCAATTCCAGTTCAAACCAGCAGATTTTTTTCTATTTTCAAATTCAATTTTTCACCCAAAATGAAAAAGAAAATGCTAACATTTTCTTCAATTCCAAAATGATATCCTCAAAAATATGATTTCACTGAAGAGATACATTTTCATACCAGGCATGCGGGCCGCGGTGGAATAATCATCGATCATTGTTGTTTTTTACTTGACCGGCCTCCTCCAGTGGTCAAGAAATGTAATCGTGTGAAAAAAAACGAGATATCGCCTCGAATGCGACCATTAGTTTTTGACTTGCAATATGTCAATTGAAAGCACTGAATGCAGAACAGTCAAAATAATTTCTCCAACGGATATCTGTTGAAAATACAAAAATATCATAGCTCAAAACTGCCATACCATTGTACAAAATCTATCCTATGGATTGAAACTGAATTCGGCAGGGAGCAACATAACCCAGGAATTAAATTAAGTCCGCAGTTGGAGTGGAAAGTAGCTAGTTTCTTCAATTCATTTGAACCATCGTTAAAGAAATCGTTATAGAAATTTGAATACATTTTTTTGCATGTACCCATCCTTCATGATAGGTAAATTTTTTTTAAATCTATTTGGAAGTATATTGGGACAATACAAATATTCAGTCGATAATAATTCAAAATTAGGATTTGAACTTGACCCAGATTTCAGTATGTTTTGTTGTGAATGAATCTTCCCCATGTATATGTAACAATAGAATTTTCAATAATAGCTTTGACTGAGGTACGCTATATGGTACAATGAACCAGATTGCTCACCAGAATTGAGTAAACGCTATTGATGCACAGGAAAATTATGAATATTGTATGTGTTTTCTACGAAGGCGTAGAAGTGCCACACTTTTTTTTATTTTACAATTCCGACTTACAAGTCGGAATTCCGACTTGTATCTCGGAATTCCGACTTGTATGTCGGAATTCCGACTTGTATCTCAAAATTCCGACTTGTAAGTCGGAATTCCGACTTGTATCTCGGAATTCCGACTTGTAAGTCGGAATTCCGACTTGTATCTCGGAATTCCGACTTGTAAGTCGGAATTCCGACTTACAAGTCGGAATTCCGAGATACAGTCGGAATTCCGACTTACAAGTCGGAATTCCGAGATACAAGTCGGAATTCCGACTTACAAGTCATAATTCGAGATACAAGTCGGAATTCCGACATACAAGTCGGAATTCCGACTTACAAGTCGGAATTCCGAGATACAAGTCGGAATTCCGAGATACAAGTCGGAATTCTGACATAGAGGTCATAACAATGAAAAAACATTGAACAAATGAGATTATTATAACATATATATATATATATAATTTATATAAATATACATATATATATATATATATATATATATATATATACAGAATGTATCAACGTGGGTGGACGATAGCTGCTTCCCTATTTGAGATAAGAAAAAATTACTCAAATAAAAGTTGTAGAAAGCAATGGAAGCTATGTTTCAAAAATAACTTCCAACATACAGGATGTTCGATAAACGTATGACTCATCAAAGTTGTGTTTTTTCAAATGAAATATCCTATACATTTTCACTCGATTGAATCCCTTTGGAAGAGAGTTTCTCAAAAAAGGTGGTATGGGGGTTATGTTGTAATTTTTGTCACAAAATGGATTCATTCGACACCAAATATATAAAAATCAATAATTTGCGATAAGAGAATTTTTCCACACAATATTCTTGAAAATAGTGTATTTTCATTTCCTATTCATAATTATTCCTATATTTGGGGAAAAAGGGATCACTTTTCCCAGTTTTTCAATAGAGCCGCCTATAAATAAGGCTATACCAGAATACCACTATGTGTTTGCAGAAAAAGTAGTGTTTGCCTACTTAATTTCCATCCCAAATGTATCTAATTCTCAAGGAAAGTATGAAAAAGTCATCATAACAGCAATAACGATTTTTTATTCAATGCTGGACAAAAGAGGTAACAAAGTAAACTCAAATAATTTAAAAAAGCGTAAATTCACAGGAGATGTTCGAACAATCTCCCATTTTGAGCTATCTTCGGACATCAACTGAAGTTGATCTTGTAATAGAGCGAAACATTTCTCTAATTCTATTCTTTATATCTTCTGCTGTCGTTGGTTTCTCGCGTTAGACCTCTCCTTTATCATATCCCCAGAGATAGGAATCTAGGGAAGTGAGGTCTGGGGACCTTGCTGATCACTGAATGGGTCTGTTTTTTGGTATCCATTTATTTCTGCGCCATCTGTTTAAAAATCTTCTTATCCGATTTTGATTGTGGGGAGGTGCGCTATCATGGTAATATAACCTCTGTCTGGTGTCAATCGGTACATTCCCCAACAAATTTGGTGAATCATTTCGGAGAAAATATCTGTGAATTTTTTGTATCAATATTCTGTTCACGGAAGTGTGACTCACATTTAGCTCTTTTGCAATGTTCCTCGTACTAAGATGAGGATTCTCATCGGTTGAAAGCATCACCGCTAATTCAATTTCTCCTTTTGGTGCAATTTAGTTTACTTCTTATGGCCTGTGAATGTCCTCTATGTAGGAGATATCAATAGTCACCATAATCTGTGGGGATATGAGAATAATGATGACAGTGGAGAAGAGCTTGTAGACTGGGCCGAAACCAACAACCTCTATTTAGTTTTCAGTGCCAAAGATAAGCCAACGTTTTTCTCAAGAAGGTGGCGTAAGGGCTACAATCCGGATCTCTGTTTTATATCAAGTAATTCACAATCACAACCTTTAGCTAACTCACGCACTGTACTAGCGGACTTCCCACATAGTCAGCATCGCCCCGTTATGATTACAGTAGGAATCGAAATACCAATGGTCGACTCAGTTCCCAGGCCACGATGGAACTCCGGCAAGGCGAAATGGACTACCTATGCAGCGGAACTCGATATGTGCATCCGCTCCATCCAACCAAAGGCTAAAAACTACCACAAATTTATAGGCCTAATGATAGCTGTAGCCAAAAAACATATCCCCCAAGGTTTCCGCAAGAAGTATATCCCTGGATGGAGCGAGGAAAGCCAGTCTCTATACGAGGAATTCGAGGACTCAGGAAACCCGGAAACTGCTGACCATCTACTAAGATCCCTTGACGCCAGCAGAATGGACAAATGGACTTCTGCTGTGGAACGCATGAACTTTGCACGTTCCAGTATGAAAGCATGGGGTCTACTGCGGAAGCTTGGAGAATGTAATGAAAATGTCGTGGGAAATGCCTCAATAAACCCAAACCAAATAGCCAACCGCATAGTTGACGTTTCTCGTGCACCAACCGATAAAAACCACACAAGAGACGTCAAAAAATCCCTAAGAGACCTCAAACGTTCCACGAGTTTTCGCACGACTTCTCTGCCGAGGAATTAGAACAGGGCCTCAAGGATACAAAAATTGGGAAAGCAGCAGGCTTCGACGGCATCTACCCCGAATTCCTGGTTAACTGTGGTAGGGCAAACCGACTGTGGCTTGTGAAATTTTTCAATGACATCCTCAACACAGGCAGCCTACCATCAGAATTTGAGAAAACAAAGATTGTTGCTATTCTAAAACCTGGGAAACCACAGGAGCTACCCGAGAGCTACCGACCTATAGCTCTCCTCAGCTGCTGCTATAAGCTGTAAGAAAGACTACTCCATAACCGTATATGTCCTGCAGTTGATGTACTGATCCCCGTAGAACAGGCTTAGGAGTGGCAGTAGCTGTACTGACCAAGTCTTATCCCTGACAACCCTCATTGAAGCGGGGTTTGAAAGGGGACTGAGAACATCCGTAGCGTTCATTGATCTTACTGCAGCATATGACACCGTATGGAGGGAAGGCCTAATATACAAATTACTCAGAGTCATACCATGCCTGAAAATGTGCCATTTAATTAACAACCTATTGACAAACAGACTATTCCAAGTCTTTGTTAACGATGCTAAGAGCAATACTAGGAAACTGAACAATGGCCTCCCGCAGGGTCGGTAACTCGACTGGTGACTCGCCTGTTAGTTTGTCCTATATAAGTCCTAGGGCATTCGGAATACAATATTTCATATATTCCTTGAGACTCATTAGGCATGTTACCTTTAGGAGACCTGAGAATATAAGAGATTCTCTTATTAGCTGTGAAATAGGTTTTAATGTCGCGTTTCCCTAACATTCTGCCAGACTCATAAGTCGGAATTCCGAGATACAAGTCGGAATTCCGACTTACAAGTCGGAATTCCGAGATACAAGTCGGAATTCCAACTTACAAGTCGGAATTCCGAGATACAAGTCGGAATTCCGACTTACAAGTCGGAATTCCGAGATACAAGTCGGAATTCCGACTTACAAGTCGGAATTCCGACATACAAGTCGAAATTCCGACTTACAAGTCGGAATTCCGAGATACAAGCAGAATTCCGAGATACAAGTCGGAATTCCGACTTGTAAGTCGGAATTGTAAAACAAAAAAAAGTGTGGCACTTCTACGCCTTCGTAGTTTTCCGTATTGATTTTTTATATAATTTCAATAAAGATTTGTTTCGATTGGGGTACGATTTTTGAGAATATCTTGTGTAATAATCTGAAAATACTTTCATCCAAACCCCCCCAAATGGATTTGGCAACTATAATATGTGGTACCTACGTGGCCAAAATAAAGTGTCACGTCAATTCGTTGAAAATTTCCAGAAATCAGGGTATTCGCAAAATGTACAAGCAGGTAGTTTCAGGGCAACAGTTTTGGCACTACAAATATTAGTTTGAAATTGAGTAAAATGTCAATGTATTTTATTGCTTGGGTTATCGAAAAACTACCCTGTGATCTGATTTTCATGAAATTTCTGAGAGGTCTTGAATTAGCTATAATTGTCAGGTGTCATTTTAAATATCAATTCCATGCCAATTAGGATATGAGAATGACTAATCAAATTCATTTTCAAAGAGTTATAGAAATAAGTGGCAAAATTATCTGAATGAAATGAAAAATATAGGGAATCGTTATGGAAATGAGTACGCCAAAAGAAATTTATCTCGATTGGAGGCAGCTAACTGGTGAAACGGAAAGTCGAACAAGAAGAGACACCCTCTTTCATGGAATAGAAAAGAAACGAAGAGTAAACCTTGAAAATTAAAACTGAAGAAGAAATTTCGAGGAGATAAAAGTCGCAAAAAATTGAAAGCGTATATGGGTACGAATACTGACAATAGTTCTGTGGAAGCATTTTGCAAAATTTGAATCCTTCAGGAACGAAACAATATGAAACCAAAGTTGAATCGAAGGATTATTGTCGACTGAAACCCCAAGAGAAAATAGTTGTTGAAGTTTACATCCAGAAAGTACCCAGGAGTGAAAACAAGAAAAACAATGCAAAACTTAAAGAAGAGTATCTGATAAAAAGAGGTTCAGTTTGTATGGAGCTTTCAAAAATATTAGATAATTCGACTTCAAAACTCAAGAATAATTCAAGTGTTTTATTTTTGTGTTTTGTAAAATTGTTTTTAACCGCTTTCTCAGTTGATTTAACAACCCTCAGATGATAATGAAAACTTGGATAGTTTATATCTGATGGTATAACGATAGGTTGCATGGAAGAAAAAAATGATATGAATTTAGTACTATATACAATGAAAGACAAAACCCATATGTAGAAAAATATTATGAAAGGGAAACCGACCTTACAGTACAAGAAAAAAGGGAAATTTGAAACCTCATTGATGATTCCAGAGATAATTTTGCAATGGACGACAAAGATATAGGATCAACAGATATTGTGCCGTTGAAAAGTAAACCCTACAAAATTTCACCCGAAGATAGAACAAGAATTGAGGATCGGTTTGTACAGGAAATTGAATAATATCCCCAAGAAGTCAAAGTACCCCCTGTCAAATATCGATTAAATTTTTGGAAATTTCGAAAAATATAAATACTTAATACCCCCGACTTATACAGCAAATATTAGAAAGTTGGAATCGAAAGGAATAACAGCATTCGTTACACCTGAATAGGGACTGCCTGAATTCAATTTATTGTCTTCGGTCTCTGAAATGTCCCATCAATATTTCCAGATCTAGCCGATAGAGGGGGCTGAAAGGTCAAACGTATTAGCTCATCTGTACCATGTGATAGTATTCTCAGCTAAATTTCCCGAACGTGTATCAAAATTGGGGAAAGTTTTCGAAAGACTCCGAATGACAGGACTGACATTAGAAACAAGTGGAAGTATTGGGATATTATCAAAGAGGAAGGTGTATATCTCCAGACCCTGGAAATATATTGATTGTTTTCTGAATTCCCCAGACCAAAAACGAAGAGACATACGCACAGTGGCCTTGGACTTGCGAATAACTACAAGAAATTAATAAAAAAATCTCCGATTATTGCACGCTCTCTTCATGAAATAACGAGAAACGAGCCGGGCTTTCCTTGGCATGAAGAACAGCAGGAGGAATTCTCAATTCTGAGGCCCCTGTTCTGGTACATTTAAACCCAAATATTGGATGCGAGTTGAGGTCAGATGCATGCTAAGAAGTAGTAGTCCTATTATTGAAAGGATTCCAAGGAGAAGTACATCCTATTGCATATGGACGCTGCATACTAACAAAATGTGAGAAGAACTATACAATTTCAGAATTCGAAGCTTTAGCTGTGATTTGTGAGTTGACCTATTCTCGGCATTTCATTTATGGAAAACCTCTTGAGATTATAATCGACTACCACGCTTCTTGTGTTTTGAATAATTCAGAACATGTTGCAGGAAGGTTAGCTAAATGGGCCATTGAATTGAACCGTTTCTCGAGGAATGGAGTGTTAGCACCAAAAGTAATAGAAGAAAATCAGTTTCTCGATATACCTATGTTTCTCATGACCAATGAAGATATGGCGAAAAAACAGGGGAGACATGATATATTGATGATATTGAAAGATTGATAGAAGCCATGGAGTTTCCTGATAATGGGAATGTCAATATCAGCTCGATAAGGAGAGCGAAAAATTTATCAACAATCGATGGGGTTTTATTTGAAAAAATGTATCGCTGGACATGTTTGCCTGTGATTGAGTAGACATTGTTCCAAATCACCTCCTGAAAAATCGTGATTTGTGAAGGTATTCAAAAGAAATAATTCTGAAATATTGTCTCCATATAAACAGTTAACATAGTGCTTTACTTCAAAGTTCCAGTAGCTAAGTCTATTCCAAACTCTATTAATAACAATTCAACTACGAGTATTCAATAAATATAAGTCCGAGTTGGCACTAATATAAAAAATATAAAAAGTGAAAAATAAAAACACTTTAATAAAAAGTTAACTGAGTAGAAGCCGGTGCCTGCAATACCTAGCTGTGTTGCCAGATCTATTATTCTTCCATAAAAATAAATACATTGGAAATGACAAAAAAGAAGAATACATGCAAATCATGTGGAAACAATGTAACAAAGACCCAGAATAGCTTGAAATGCAATGGTGGCTGTGAGCGCTGATTCCATAAGGAATGAACAATGTTGTCTAATAAAGACAAGTTCTGCCTAGCAAACTACTGAACAAACCTGTACCAGTTAAGTTCAATAGTGCTGAATTGAGACAAAGAGAACTTGATCTGCATAAATCTAAGAAGAAGTTCAATACTGAAGCACGTGGTATTCTAGGACAAAGAAGGATGATTTATTTCAATGAAGACTTACCAAAGAACACCAGGCTTTTATTTCAAAAAGCAAAAGAACTGAGAAGTCATCATTTTAGATATCTATGGGTTAGAAATAGGAGAGCTTATGCAAGGAGGGATGAGGGGGTATGGGAAAGGAATTGATTAGAATAAATAATATTTTACAAATTGAGGAGATTACACAAAAATTATGAATGGCTCATAAGAACATAAAAATTGGTCATGTTGATATGCGATCATTGTATCCTTGTATTGTGGATGTGAAAATGCTCTCAATGAATCATGGTCTGGATGTTCTGAGTATTACTGAAACATGGTTGAATGAAAACATATTTGATGCAGCAGTAAAAATTCACAACTATAATTTTATCAGACTTGATCGTGGTAATAATCGTCGTGGTGGTGGTGCTGGTGTCTACATCAGGTCAACTCTTGAGGCAAGTTTAGTGGCTGAATTTTCCCAGTCTGAGGTGAATATTAAACAACTTTGGGTAGTGATTAATATTGCAAATAATGAATATTTGATTGGGACAGTCATGTTTTGGATGCTATGAATTCTCTAGAGCACTCAATTGCTTCAATGTTACCCGATACAGAATAAATTATATTAATGGGTGATCTCAACTTGAATTTAATGCAAGTGACACCAGCAACAGACTTGCTCACAGATTTGTTGGATCTATTCAATCTTACTCGAATAATAAAAGCCTCAACACGTATTACTAAAAACTGTAATACCTTATTAGATATCATAGCAGGTTGGTTATGTTGACTTGATTGATGGTGGAGCGCAACATGTCGACATGCATCAAGTCATAGATCACCAACTGGTGTTTTGTCAACT
>JAFIRS010008336.1:0-17866 GCA_018342105.1 Gonioctena quinquepunctata
TTTGTGAGTCACGACTTGGTCTCCCCTTTTAAGATAGCACTGTCCTAGAATTCAGAAACTGTTGGGGGTGTCATTACTGTCGAAGTCCCCCAGATGGCGACTAAAAAACGTTACATGTCCCCTGTGCAAAACAACTGTCAATAGTCTGTGACATTGGGGGTTTTTGAACAGAGCTGTTCCGTCATTCGAAGTTTGATTTTTTGTTCGATATGGATGTGTATGAAGACAGATTGGCGACATTTCAAATTGGGCATCACCCTTTCCCAAAGGTTGGCCCAAAATTATGGTTATAACAACACATGAGACAAAAAATCTTATATTTTTTCATTGGTGGTGGTGGTAGTATTGGTGGTGGTGGCGGTTTTTGGTGAGTCCCCCTTTTCCCTGATTGCCCTTCTCCATGGCATCACTGTTTTTGTAGAAATTTTTAAACCGGCTGATATTTCTCGATTATGGTGTTGTTGTTGTTGACATCGTTTTGGGAAGGGGGGGTGGCAGGTCTGTGGTAAGGGGTAACCCCCAATCCTGCTGTTCGATTCTTGGGGAACCCCAAGGGGCTGATCCCCATCTTTGAAAGGAACCGCTTTTTCCCGTACATCATCATCATACGGTATGTCTATGTATAAGATGGTGTTCGAATCAAAGTCACTAGTATCATTTGAATCATATTTCGATGTTGATGGTTGTGTCGTGCAGCGATTCAACTTTTCCCCAATTTTTTGTGAGTTTCTTTTTTCTTCATAAAACTGTAATTTTTTTTCCGGCCCTTTTGTTTTTTCGATGAAACTGTTCCAAATTTTCGTGTATACTCCTCTGTCATCGACGACATAACCTTAACTGACGTCATTTTCACAACAAACTCCAAAAAAATTTTTTTTTTCTCCTCCTCTAAATATTCTTTTCAAACCCCCCCCTGTATATTTGGTAACGTTCTAAAAAATATTATTCAAGTCGTATTTGACCTTGGGGGGATTTTTTATTTTAAAAGTTATCCCACCTTAAACCATAAAACTGCATTTTAAAGGGGGAAAAACTCTTTCAAAGGATGCCGCCGATTTTTTTATCTTGTTAATGTGAAGGGGCGGTTCCCCGGCCCTAAATAAACAACTGAAAAGGGGGGAAAGTGTTGACGTAGATAATTTCCCCTGCAAAGTTTTTCCCCGGTTGTTCCCCATGGCCGCATCCCCTGGGGGCCCCCCCCATTTCCCCAAAAGGCCCCACCCCCTTTTCCAGTCTTCCCGCCCGACCAATGCCGTTGACGAATGCAGCCTGTTCCGTAATCCCCTTTAAAAATCTATTGGTTGGTGGGCTTTTTAAAATAAACCCCCCCTTTGGCAGAATCCATCAACTCCCCCATTTCGCCCCTTTTTTTTTCCGTCGTGCAGATCGGTAAACAAAAAAAGGGCCCAAATGTTTTTGTCATGTGTTCCCCTTTTTCTATGACACTGCAGCCGCTAGGGTTTTAATAATTCCTCCCCGACCGGGGTCGGCGGAAACGCGCGCAATTAAAAAAACCAAACAAAAAAAAATGAATAGATGACCTTTCCAATTCAACTCGATCGAAAAATTGTCCATATAAAACCGCTGCGCTCACGTTATTTCATCGGGCAATTTCCCCTACATACGACTAGTGCTGTTGGGATGTTGGGGGCCAAGAACTTAACTGCCTAACGCTTTCTTAAAATTAAAACCCAGAATGGAAAAAACCCCCATTACCCCCCCCCGATAGGGGCCCCCCCCCGGGAAGAATCTCGACGCTCCCCCCACAATGAAATTTCCCGGGGGCCAAAACCACCACCCCGCCCCCCCGGACGGGCCCCTAGAACCCTTTTCGTTAAAAATTATAAATTTTTCTAAAATTTTTAAAAGTTTTTGGGAAAAAAGATTCCAAAAAAAAATTTCAAATAATTTTAAAACCCCCCCGAAAAATTTTTTTTGAACGCGAGAGTTTTTACCGGGGGCATCTGGTAAGTCCTCGGGGAAAAGAGAAAAGCTCGTTCCCCCGCCGGCCCCGGGAGAGAGGTTCTTTTAACCCAAAAAAAATTTTAGCCTCCGATCGGCTTTTCAAAAAAAATTTTTAAACCCCAAAAAACCCTTTGGAAAATTTGGGGAAAAAACCCAACCCCGGAAATTCCCCCTTTAGAAATAACACCTCAGGTTTTTTTTACAATTTTTTAAATTTTCCCCAGCCTTTTTTTTTTCAGGGGGAAACCGTTTATAACCCCCCAAAAGACACACTCCCAAAATGTACTTTAAAACCCCGCTCCTCGGAAATTTTTGCAAAATGTTAAAAAGTTACCGAGAACGAATCCCCAAAGTAAAATGATTCAATCTGAATCAAAATTAAAAATGGACAATCAAAAAGTCTGGGTTTCCACTTCACAACGAAAAAACAAATTTCCCCCCTGATTTTTTTAAACGCATACCCGTTGCGAGAAAAATCCCAAAAAAACCCGGGTTTGGGGAAATTTAGAAATTTAATTTTTACAAGCGGGTGGGATATTGAACGTAATTTTTTTTCCCCTTTTACGAGACTTCACAGGTCCCCCGATCCGTCTATCCCAAATTTTTAAAAAACCCAACCCCCGGGCGACTTGAAAAAAAAGGTTTTAAAACAAATTTGGGGTGAAGCGTAAAAAAGTAGACCGACCTAACACGGGGAAATTTTCAAAATCCCCTTTCCCCAAAGAAAAATGGGGGAAAGGAAAAAAGTGCAGGAATTTTTTTTGGGAAGGGGGCACATGGCCCCGGTATTTTTTGAAAAAACTCGGGTTTTAGAATCCCTTTTCTTCTTGCGCGTAGCTAATGAAGCCGACCCCCCGTACCTACGATAGCCTTTGGGGGTTTTACAAAACCAATTAGACCATTTTCGTGACCCCCCTTAAGAAGATCTACCGAAATACGCCCCTTTAGCCCTTATTTTAATTGTGCGCCAGCACCCCCTATCTAAAAAAATTCCAAAAAAAAAAGTTAAAAAACCCAAAAAAAGGGAAAACATGATTAGAACCCCGTATATACTTATCGCAGGCGACTCCTGAAGTAATTTCGTAACACATCAGGGGGAAAAAAAAACCCCTACCCATCCTGGGGGAAACCCTTATTCCACCCAAACGAACGACCCATCCGAGAACTGCCAGCCAAAACATCCCTGGTCGTGAAAAAATCCGCGAACCCCAAAAAATCCATGGTCCACATCCGCTAAAAGCCTATGTTCCCCGGAAAAAACTGCGCCAGCCTCGTCGTCCGTGAAAAGATGTATTCAAAAAACTTTTTGCGGGAAACCCCCTCCATCCCCCGAAAACCACCGTTCAAAGTTGAAACACGAGGCGAAGTGGAGATGAAATGGCTGCCACGCCCTAACTTTTCCCGCGGGAAAATTTTCCGGTTTAGGGAGCCGAAGAACGGGAAACCCAAAAAAGACCTTGGGGAAACTAAGAGAAAGTTGACTTTCTGACTGGGTTTTGTTACATCGCCGGGCCCCAAAAGGGGCCTTCCGTTGGCTCGGGGAGGTTTGGGGGCCCCCCAAAAACTGAACAAAACCACGAAAAATTTTTAAAAAAAAACAGGCCCCCAGTTTCCTCGTCATTCCGAACTTGAAGTTCCAAAAAAACACAGCTATAAAAAACCCAACATAATGGAAATGACATCCCCTCGATCGGGAAAAACCTAAAAACCCAAAAAGGCGACTGTACAAGTATCAAAATATAATTTTTTTAAAAATTCCGTTAAAAAGGGTTCATATCGGTTCGTCGACCGAAATGACCTAAATCGATAGCGTCCCCCAATATCGGATTAGAGAGTCGAATTTTGGGGGGTAGGCCAGGTACAACCCCAAACAAAAAAGGAAAGGGGCCCAGCGACGCCCGTCTGGGGCCCCCTCGATTTTCCTAATTGACTTTCATCCTTTTTAAAAATAACAATTACCTGTTTGGGATTAAGGATATAAAAATTTTTCAAACGGTAATAATTTTTCCTTTTGGGGAAAAGTTTTTTTCAGATATCGAATCTGAGTTTCGGAACTCGTAAACCGGGGGCATATTCATTCTGAAAGTAGCTATATTTTAAAAACTGAAAAAAGATTTTTTACGATGGAAACTTATAACCATCTATAGGTTTGTCTAGAGTCGGTGGTTAGCGTACCGTGATAGAACTACATTGGGGAACTTATAAAGTTTCTAAAGTTTTTGGTATTTACTAAATGAAGGGCCCGGGGGTTTATTGGGGAAAATTTTATAACAACTGGGGGATATAATTTCCCCCTGGTCGCATATATAACTTATAGATATTTCTTCATATGGAAAATAAAAGGGGAAATTTTCCCCCTTTCAATACTGAAAGTGCTCTTATGCAACAGACAGAAAAAATGAATTTAGAAAACCCTTTTTTTGGTTTCCCCTCTGAACCGTACCCAACCCGAAATATTTTTTTCTAAAAAATAATTGATTTCTTGAGGGGAAATATTTCTAATAAAATATTTTTTTAAAAAACCTTTTGTACAGGTTTCCCCTCATGAAAAATTTGGGGATATGTATATGGGGCCCTGTGAAAGTTCATGTTTTAAAAAAATCGATGAGTTGGTTTTTTTGAAATGTTGTGTTCCTTCTGAAAAAAAAAATAAAAAAACGAGGGGGGAAAAAGGAAAAAGGGGTTTTCCCCCGTCCAATACGCCAAGTCTGAGTTTGTCAAATAAAAAAGGGGGTTAAAAAATAAAAAAATTAAACTTTTTTTCACAATGTCCGGGGGGTCCCATTAAAAAGCCAAAAAAACCCGAAAACGTTTTTTTTGGTGAAAATGGATTTTTTGGGGAAGTAGGCGTTTTTTTCCCCAAACCCCCCCCCACTTTTAAAAGGGGTTTCTTTGTTGGGGCCTGAATCCGCAAATTTAAAAACGAGCTGCAAATCTTTCCCCCCAAACACTACAATTTGTCCCCGATCCCAAAAATCAACCCTCTAGCATAGGTTTGCGCTTCCTTTTGGGACTTCCTTAACCATACTTCGTGTATGGCAATTTAGTTGGGGCAGTCATCAAAGTTTAGCTTACAAAAAGTATCATTCCAAACCCCCCCAATCCGTGTGGATCGGGGCAAAAAAAGTCAAGATTACGGGGAATTTGGGGGGGGGCCCCCATGTCCCTCCAAAAGAGATATGCACTGCGCCTTGGTTAAAAGAATAACAATATTTCCACCTTGTGGCGATATTCCCCCTTTCGACCGGGCCACCCCCAGACTACCCCCAACAAAGTGGCGGGAAACCAAAACCCCTTTTTTACTTTACATACTAGGGTTCCCCAGGGCCTCGGTGTGCCTGACGGGCCCCCCGGGGTTTGGTTTAATTTTCACCTTTAAAGGGGGATCACTTCCAAAAAAACCCTAAAAAGGAAAAAAATATAGTAGACGGTTCCCCGACGTCGATCCTAATCACGCCTTCCACCTGAAAGGAAAACCATGACGAAAGAGATCCATAAAAGGAGATTTCCCAAAACAACGAGAAATTGAGAGTTTGGTTCGGGGAAAATACCCCGGGGGTTTAAGGATATCAAAAATTGCTGGGGGGGGAAAAGGGGAAAATTTTAAAAAAAAAATTTTTTGGGGAAAAACAACCCCCACTGAACCCCTCGAGAGGAAAAAGAAGAATCGAACTCTCGGGGTCCCGATTATGCGATTCGATCGTTCCCCCAAACGGTTTTCCCCGTAGCTGTTGAAAACTCTGACAGGAACCAGACGAATGCGACGAGACGAAGTGGTTATCTGTCCTTCTCTTTAAGGGGGACGGAGACTCTCCGGAACCCTTGGACCTTTTTGATTTAAAAAAATTTTGAAATTATACGGTTTCGGGGAGCATTTTTAACTAAAAAAACTATTCTTCCGGGGAAAACTTTAATTGAAATACTTGACTTCCATTCTCAACGACAGAGGTCTTGGGGGATACGGTGATCAATCGAATTTTTACGTCTTAAAAAGACGCCCCCCCCATCGTTCTGACGGCAACACTCTCTCGTGTTCCGAAAGTTCGCAAAATCCATTTCCCTCGAACCCCGGGGTCCCCTCGCAATCCCCCCGATTAAAATTCCCCCTTTCGTCTTATCCCCCGGTTTTCCCTTTTAGACCCCAGCTAAAAACCGCAGTGTCTCGCGATTCTCATCCTAATATCCTTTCTCCTGATTTTTGGAACCGGGGCCTGGGGTCCCGGCCTCCTACGTTTTTTGTATTTGAATCGGTATCGTTTGGGTCGGGGGCTTAACGATCAGAGCTTTTAAACAGAGCTCTTCGCTCTCTATCACCCCCTTGACGTAGCCCGAATTCAAAAAATCAACGACATGCTTTTGATCTCCAATAAGGGGCCCCCTTGGTTCTTCCCCCTTTAAAATGAAACTTGCTCCTAAAACCATTGATCAGCATTCGCTCCCATCTCATTTACCCAGGGCGACACCCCGTCTTGCCCCAAAGAAACGCCTTTCAGCTCGCCCCGCCCCCCCAAAACCCCTTTTTTGGCCCGGAAAACCATCATCAACCGGGGGTTTCCTCCTTTTTTTCCATCAGTGGGTTTCGCACCTGCTCCCCCCCTCTCCTCCAAATTCACTTTTTTGTGAAGGGTTAAAACCTGACTTCCCCCCCAAGTCGACCTGAAAAACCTTTTTTCCCTCGTTGGAAAAAACCGTACCCTGGCCTTTTCCCTTTTTTTTGAATGGCAAGCCTATTCAAAAAAAGAATTTTTTTCCTTGGCCAAGTGCCTAAAACAAAAAAAAATTTTCATGCCCCCCTTAATAATTCCCGAGGGAAAAAGGACCTATAACGAAATTTTTTAAAAAACGAATTAAAGGTCCTGAAAAAACTAAAAGCACCTTTTAGAAAACCGGGAACCCGTTCATAAAACTGTAGGCCTTTTTCCTTTTTAAAAAAAATAACTTGAAGTTATTCGACAAAAAGGGAAAAGTGATTCAAAAAAAATCTTTTTTTCAGTTCAAAGTGTTTCCCCTGAACTCAAAAAACTTTAAAACGACGGAAAAATAAAATTTTCCCTTTAACCCCCGCCGAAAAAAAAGATCTAATTCCAGTTAATCTTTTTTCCAGGTGTAAAATTGAAGTTAATGTTTTGAAACGTTACTGTTTTCTATAATAACTAAAAAAAGAATTTTCAAATGTCCGCCAGAATTTTGTGCTACCCCCTCCAACCCGAGCTGCGCCTCGGGGGTCTCACGATTCCCCCAAAAAAAAAACACTTGTGTGGGCTGCCATTCGCAGAGTCCCACCACCCTTTCCTATTCCGAACCCGATCTGCGTCGTCAAGCCACAGCCCTTTTTTCTCAAATGAAATGACAAAGGAAAGCCTGAGGATGACATCCTTTTATCCGAAACGTCGAGGCTGGCTTGTTGTCGTTCCCTAGACAACAGTGGGAACTCGAACGTTCCCTCCATTTCCTAAAACTATACTATTACTATATATATGTACAAAAAGGGTGCGCCCCCCAAAGTTTTCATCCCTAAAATCCGTGAACTCTATCCGAGTTCGAAGGCAAAAGAAAATCCTCCAATCCTGGTCCATTGACCAATATTTTTTAATAAAATTCTCAATGCAAACTCATACACCCGTATAATAATCAACCATCCAAGATTTATTCAAAATAATGGAGGAAAAAAAAACCCCATGAAGCATGCGTTTGAAAGGCAAAGAGTTCAAGAAAATATTGAAAGAATCTCAAGTCAATCCAGTTCCGAAAACTGCAAGCTTGTAGATTTTAACTACTTTCAGAAAGAAACTTTTGAAAAATTTTCAAAAAATTTTCAAAGTCCATTCAATTCTAAAAATCCGAAAAAAAATCCTGAAATTACGTTTTTCCCGCCGGCGAGGATTTCCAAACTTTTTCAACCTCGAAACACGTTTTTTTCGCCCGCCGGCGAAAAACCAACCCATGTGCCTGAAGATGAAAACGAAACTTTCCATCTTCTGAATACGTTTTCCCCGCCGGCGAAAATACAAAATCCTGAAGTAATTTAACGTCCGCCGACGAAAAGATCCAAAACCCCTGGAATACGTTTAACGTCCGCCGAGAAAATAAACAACGGAACCAAGAATTTCACCCCCGAAACTTTGAACCCTTAAATTTAACGAAGAAAAAACCGCTTTTCTATCTTTAGGTGGTTTTGGAAACAAACGTTCATTTTACGAAATGTTTAGAATTTTATTCAACTAAGTGCAGGTACGTAACCCCGTGTTACGATACCCCAACCCCTTTATATCTTTTTGATAAATGTTTGGCCAGACGGCTTCCGCAGAATCTGTCTAATTTATATTTTAGAAAAATGCTTTTTGAGAAGAACAACCCTCGTTAAAATTACTTTTGAGCTTTTCCCCCCAGAGAACAGATATTTCCAAATGAAATTTTAGTTCCTAAAGTTATGTTGCATGATCCTCAAAGCAAGTCCAGAATAGATCATGTTCTCGGGATTCAAAATTTAATCCAAATTTTTTCCGGGGTCCGGTTGGCGACATGTTCCAAACCCCTTGGGCATGTTTTCGTGGATTCGAAAATTTAACCAAAATTTTCAAAGCCCCTGGGGTTGGGGCCATGTTCCGTAATATCATATAAATATCTAGGTTTGGTGGGCGTTTTTTAATAAATGGCAAAGTCCATCAATCCAGGCCACTGCGACCCTGTTTTTCCGTCGTGCAGGGTCGGTAAACCAAGAAAAATGTAAAATGTACTGTCATGTGTTCCACCTTTTTATGACATCTTTTGGGCCCCTAGGTTTTAATAATTCCTAAGTCCGATCCGGTCAGGGAAACGCGACTCCAATTATCAAACCAAACGCAAAAGAATAGATGTTTAAAACTCAACTCGATCGGAAAATTGTTCCCTTTTAAAACCGCTGCGCCCCCGATGATTTCATCAGGGTTTTCGACTTCCACAAATGATAGTGCTGTCTGGGATACGTTGCCCGGCCCGAGACACTTAACTGCCTAACCTTTCGTAATGGGTTTGAGAATGGAATAAAACCCATTATCCCACCCCAGTACTGAGCCCAGCCCTGGGCCATCAATAATGAAATTTACCGAGGCTTCAAAGCCACCACCCCCGCCACCCGGACGGTCCTCAGTAACCTTTCGTTAAAAAAATTAAAAATTTTTAAAATTTTTGGGAAAAGTTCGGGAAAAAATGATTCCCAAAAAAAATTACAAATAATTTTGAAAACCCCACGAACAAAGTTTTGTGAACGCGAGAGTTTTCCCCCCACCGTGGACATCTGGTAAGTCCTCGGGAAACGAGAAAGCTCGATTCCAGCCGGTCCACGGAAATTCTTCAACGCAAAAAATATAGCCTCCGATCGGCTTTTCAAAAATAATTCAAAATCCAAAATATCCCTTTGGAAAATTTGGAAAACACCAACTATGGTTTTGAGAAATAACACCCACGGTTATTTTATCCCTGACTGAATTTCAAATACCTAGCCTTTATTTTTTTCAGTGGGCGAAGACTCTTTATAATCCCCAAAACGACACACTCCGAATATGTACGTTCAAATTCACGCTCCTCGGACATTTCTGCAAAATGTTAACAGTTACTCGAAACGAATTTCCAAAGTAAAATGATTCAATCTGAATCTAATTCAAAAGTGTGACAATCGTACCAAGTCTGATTGCCACTTCACAACGAAACGAACACAACTCGCCCGTGAGTTTTAATCGCGATACGTTTTCGTTGCAAGAGAATAAATCTCAGAAAATCCCGATCTTGGAATTTAGAAATTTAATTGACAAGCGAGGTGGATATTGAACGTAATTTTTTTCCTTTCACGAGACTTCACAGGTGCCCTGATCCGTCTATACTAATTTTGAAAAGAACCAAGCCCGGGAAACGACTTGCAAAAGGAAAGTTTCAAAGCTAAATTTGGATGAGAGCGTAAAAAACGTAGACCGACCTAACACAGGTTTACATTTAATTATCCCAAAGAAAAAATGGAAAGGAACCTTTCGTGCAGGAATTGTTTTGGAAAAGGGCACATGGACCAAGGTTAATTCCTTTCAAAAACCCGGGAAACCCCGGTTTGAGAATCCCTTTTTTTTCTTGGGTAGCTAATGGCCCGAGCCCTTCCTACGATAGACGCTAGGTTCTTACAGAGACCAATTAGACCAACGGTCCCCAAGATCTACCGAAATACGTCCTTTACCGTTTTTCTTAATTGTGCGCTTCCCGCATCCATATCGAAAAACTTCAAAACACAAAAGATTAAAAAAACCTGAAAAGGAAAGCATGATTAGTAACCCCCCTATATACTTATCGCAAGGGGGGACTCCCTGAAGTAACTTCTCGTAACACATCAGGGGGGAAGAAAATCGCCTACGTCCATCCAAACCATTATTTCCATCCAAACGAAACCCATCCGGGGAACTGCCACCGAAATCAACCCTGGTCGTGACCGAATCCGCGAATCCAAAAATCCATGGTCCACATCCGCTGTACGCCTATGATTCGGAAACTGGGCCCCGTTCCGTGAAAAAAAATGTATCCAAAAAACACTTGCAGGAATCCTCCATCCCGAAAATCCATCGTTCCCGAAGCTGAAACACGAGGGAAGTGGAACCGGAAAATTCCAAGCCCTAACTTTTCCCGCGGAAAATTTTCCGACGTTTCGCGAGCCGAAGAACTGGAACCAAGAAGACCGTTGAAACTAAAGAAAGTTGACTTTCTGACTCCGTTTTTTTACATCGCCTGGAGCGCAAGCCTTCCGTTGGCTCTGCGAAAAGATGGGGTATCCCTAAAACTGAACAAAACCACGATCAGTATTAAAAAAACGGCCAGTTTCCTCCGTCATTCCGAACTTGAAGTTACGAATAAAACACAGCATCGAAAATCCAACATAACGTGAAATGACGATCGTTCCGATCGAGGAAACTAACAATGATTCCTTGAGGCGACTGTACAAAATATCAAAATATAATTCATTTAAAAAAATTCCCATTTGTTCATATCGGTTCGTCAGAAATGACCTAAAATAGCGGCGACCAATATCGGATTAGAGAGTCGTAATTTGGGGTAGGTCAGGTACGAACCCAAACAGACAATGCGAAGCGCCAGCGACGTCTTCCCTCTGAGGCACTCGACATTCCCTTAATTGACTTTCATACCTTTCCAAATAACAATTACCTTGTATTGTGGATTAAGCGATATAGTACTCTTTTCAAACAGTAATGAATTTCCGTTTCGGAAAGTTCATTCAGATATCGAATCTGAGTTTCGTGAACTCGTAAACCGATGGTATTCATTCTGAAAGTAGCTATATCTTTAAACTGTAAAAAAACATTCGTACTTTACGATGGAAACTTTATAACCATCTATAGGTTTGTTGAGTCGGTGGTTAGCGTACCTGTGACCTAGAACTACACTTGCAACTTATATAAGTTTCTAATAAATTTCATTATGGTATTTACTAAATAAAGGGACCCGAAATTTACTTGGAAAACTTATAACAACTGTTAGGATAGTGGCCAGTTACCCTGGTCGCATATATAAGCTTATAGATATTTCTTCATATGGAAAATATAACGAAATTTCCCTTTCAATACTGAAAGTGCTCTTATGCAACAGACAGTCAAAATGAATTTAGAAAATCCGTTTTAGGTTCTTCTGAACCGTACTCAACCTTCGAAATACTTTTTTTTCTATGAAATCCACTGATTTCTTTGATCGAAATATTTCTAATAAAATATCTGCGTTTAATAACTATACTTGTACAGGCTTTCCTCATGAAACAATTGATATGTATATGGGGCCACTCGTGAAAGTTCATGATTTTAAAAAATACCAAGTATGAGTTGGATTTTAGAAATGTTGTGTTCTTCTGAACAAAAATGAAAGAACGAGGCGCAAGGGCAGTACGTTCTGCACCCAGTCCAATACGCCAAGTCTGAGTTTGTCAAATAACAAATGGGTTCCGTACCCTATAAAAATTAAACTTTCTTTCACGAATGTACCGGGTGTCCCATTACAAAAGTCCAAAAACCAGAAAACGTATTTTGGTGAAAATGGAGTTTTCGTCTAAGTAGGCGATTTTCATAACAAGCCATTGGTTGACATGCCCATTTCAATATGGCTGCTGCTCGGCTATTAGATAGCGGCCGGCGGCTATCACCACTTCCACGGCCTATCACAGCTCTCCCCACCCCCACTCTCAATCACACACTCCTATCCACAACATGGCTGCCACCATTGCGACCAATCACAGACCACGCATCCCCAACCTTTTTTCCCTACCCACATACAACCACCACCCCCCTCTCTCATAAAACCGCCATTTTTTCACAAACCCCTCCCACAACGAACCGCCCATGACCGCCGACGATCTCAACCCAGTGGCGGCCTCCAAAACCATGCAGGGGTTCGGGCTCACTTGACTCTCTTCTCCGGCGTTACTCCCGCCGCGAGCTCGTAGCCTTGTAGTGTATCTACTATCAGGTATGTCCCGTTTCAACTATCGAATTTGAAAAAATTGTTGGACTGAAAAAAACTTCGTTGTTAGGAAATTGATATGTAATTGATTGACTTAGGTAAAACGTTGAGAGATGTTAATATTATTTGTAAAAAATATCATATTCCGGAAATTATAAAAAAAAAAATGAAAAGTGCGCACAAATTCCAAAGAAAATATTGAAATACCGCAAAAAAGTACAAAATTCAGGAGTCAAAATATCGATAATGAAGGATGTAAACCATATAACTAATCTTGATACGAGACAACTTAATCTTAATGACTATCATATACTACCGACTGGAGGACATGCAGGGATAAACCTAATGTACAATAACATGAAGAAAAACTACTCCTGGTCAGGGTTAAGAAAAAATGTAGGAGACTTTGTTAAAAGGTGTGACGATTGCCAACGTTACAAACACTCCAAACATAACACAGAACCGATGACAATAACAACAACATCTTCTTCCGGATTTCAAAAAATATTTTTATATGTTGGGCCATTACCAGAAGATTCTTACAATCACCGTTATATCCTCACTTCACAGTGTGAACTAAGGAACTTTGTAGAAGCTCACCCGATTCCTAATAAGGAGGCAATAATTGTTGCGAAATCTTTCGTTGACAATTTCATTTTGAGCTATGGTATTCCAAAAGAATTCAGAAACTCAGAACGATAAGGGTTCTGAGTTTCTGAATTCCACTATATCTGAGACTTGTGAACTCTTGAATATCAAACAATTGAATTCCACAGCTTATCATCACGAAACTATAGGTTTGCTTGAAAATACGCATGAGAGTTTGGGGAATTATTTGAGAATTCAGGTTTCAAACAATCCAAATTTATGGAGTTCATGGTTTCAGTATTGGTGTTTGCTGAAACTAAATATTCACTATATGAACTTATTTTCGGAAAACATGTACGATTACTATCAAACTTAACCAATGCAATCGATTCTCTACAATTTCTAAAACTATCCATTGGAATTGAAATATAGATTGCAAGCGGTATGTAGTGATGCTAAATATAATCTGGTGGAATCAAAAGAAAAAATAGATATGACATGAAATCAAAACCATTGACTCATCAAGTAGGAGATAGAGTGATGTTGAAATGTAATGATGTAAGTGAGAAGCTGTTTCCAAAGGTCCCTTTACTATTGTAGAGAATAAGTCATCGAATAATAAATTAGATGTAGGAAATGATCATTTAGTTGAAATACATAAGAATCAGATAAAGAAATATTATGTTTAGTTTTAGAAAAAAAATAAGACCAGCTCATATTTTCTTTAACTCTCCCGTGGGAGATGTGATGGTATATTATTAGACAATGAGCATTTTTAATATAATGATGAATTGATGTACACTGAGTTGAATAATCCCAACAAATCGACCTGATTATTGATTATTGTAAGATATAAGCAATATGAAACATTCATGATTATACATCAAAACCGAACGCATGTGTTTTATTCAGATAAAGTAATTTAAGTGATACCAAGTTTATCACAGTCAGTTTTGGATGCAGAATACGTGATTTTGTGGTATTTCATGTTGAACTGGTATTTTTCGACTTTTGGCCAGTTTTTGACTATTTGAAACCATTGTGTAATGGCGTATTTTTAGGTGAAAGTGAAAAATTTTATTTCTGGAGCTGAAAGTATATTTTGTAATCAGCGACTAGAGAAATCCCTTTGAACTTACTTTCGTTAAGACCAAGCCAGTTTTTGGAACGATGTTCTTTATCGCGCGTTGCGAAAGGGGGCTAGACGGAATAAATTGAGACCAAAAGTTGTAACGACACTTTTTGCTGTAGTTTTGAGCCGTGCGGCGTGCGCGTGTTTCTCTGTCTGTCTCTCTCTCTCTCATAGAAAGCAAGCCAGTTATTTTCGTTTCGTCTTTCTATTTCGCATTGAACAGTGTGGTGTCGCGACGATTATTTTTGTTGAGTGTATACAGGTTTTTTGTACATAATAAATAATAAAAAATAATAACAATAATGAATCCTGACAGTGTTTCTGCACAAGTTCCGGATATTGCTGATGGAGTTAGGTAAGTAGAGATTTTATACAGACAATAATAAATGCTTATGTATTTTCATCAAGTACGCATTATAACCTCTCTTTACTATTGTGCTAACCAAGTCATACGCGTTATGATCTCTCCATTATTGTGTGCTTAGCAAGTGTACGCGTCATAACTTCAATAAATTTAAAAGCAAATTATATTTTAATATTACAATATCAATGCGTATGTACTAAAATTGAGCCTACTGATTAAGTTTATATCACATTATATTTGTTAATAATAAAAAAAATATTATTATAACTCAAAAAAAAAAAATTATTACAATTCCTTCACTAATTATTCGAAAGGAACTTCGTTCCATCCGGGTGTCCCTTGACACCTCTCAAGTTTTTTTTTTATTGCTGATCACCATATCAGTTCTTTTGTTTACGAAAAATGATCACAAATTCGTAATCACCGTCCCAAAAAATCCTTTATAGTAAATATTGTTGAATTCAAGCAGATTCTTCTGAAAGCCGTTCACTATATTGAGTCAGCCATTTTGTATTTGAATAAAAATTCACAAGTTTGTGATCAGCGACCCGAGAAACTCCTTTACACTAATTTTCGTTGGAATCAAGCGAATTTTTCGGAAAGCTCTCCGCCACATTGGATCAGCCATCTTGTATAATAGTAACAAATTCATAATTTTATATTAGCTTGACCTGTTTGTATTATATGAATGTATGTATGTTATCAAATCTTGCAACTTAATTTTCACCCACTTCCAAACGTCGGATTACTATGAAATTTTGCAGCCGTTTTGAGAACCAAGCACGATCAAGTGTTGAAATCGAGTTGAATTCTATATATCGAGCGTTTCGCCAGGAGCTTCACTGCAGAACATGCATGTTTTATTTGGTGTCCGATGAAGGTACTAAGAGTCATAACTTATAGGTCCAATTGGAACACTAAAAATATGATTTTATTTCAACAAGAACGAAAAAGTAAAAAATAATTTTTAATGTAATTTTTTCAATCTAATTAAAAATGAGGAGAGCTCGACATTGATTGTGTTGAAATTTTGACCACTAAACATCTGTAAAGTTGACGTTTTTTAAATAAGAATATTGGTAAAGACCAAGTAAGGGTCTTTTCACAATACCTATCAGATATAAATCAACGTCCAGCGTGGCTTCTGCCGGGAAAGGAGCTGTTTTCTGTTAGATATTACCAAAAAATAGCTTCGTTTTTATCGTGGATTTTTTCATTTCTGAAAAAATCATATTTTTTTATTTTCCAAATTTCAAAAGAGAATGTTTCCGTTTCCAAAATGAATACCTTCCAAGAGGTTATCTTGAACGATGAAAGATAGTGACTAAAATTTGTCTTTCAGCCGCAGAGGATTCCACATCTGATTTTAAACATTTTGTTAGGCTGAATGTTACGCTTTCACTCATGGAATATTTTTCAGAAGAAAGTGTAATTTTTTACAAAATAAAATTGGCGTGATGAATTGAAGGGCACCACAGAACTCGAAATGAGCTAAAACATCGATCCTGAATTAGTCACAGTTTTAAACAATTTCATTCCATGTAGAATGATTGAAAGTCATAGAATGAAATGGAGTACAAAATCACGAAATAATCGATCAGTTTGTGAATGGGGTCAAATGTTTCGATATCAGAATTATTCTTTTTGAACTGAGAAGACACGAGAAAGAATCGAATGAACTATAAAGTGATATTTTATTTTTATTTGACCACAATAAAGGGGGATATATAGCCTTGGTATTTGTTCGGAAAAAAGCTCATGTGATCACGAGAACTATCATTATGATATCATTGGACGAATTTTATAGCGTAATGTAGGGTGTTTCAGAAATGAGTGCCATAATTTCAACCACGTATACATATTATCAAAAGCAACAATTGAGTATTGCCATTACATTTTTTAAACTAGAATGTTTGTTGTTTTGTTCATGGTTCCAAGCCTGAGGAACGTATTCATACGAAACTTCTTTGAATGATTCACTCTCCGACTTTTATCCACTCAACTGAGAATACCGATGGCATGTACACAATTTTTATTTTCCTGGAAATTGATCCTGAACTAATCTATTTCCACTTGAAGTCTAATTGTGGATAGATTGCATCCAATTCAATGAGACAAACAGCAATGGAACTCACAAATCGACTCTACATTTTATAATAAAAACAGGGTTTCGAATGTTTCCCTGTTCGCCAGTTTCATTTTATCTGGGTCCTACTCTCATTCGGTGACATTTAAAAATGAATGAGAATATTGTTGTAGCATTTACTTATACGAAAATAACTTCATCCGTATTCAACTGCGACTATCATAAGCCATATATTTTTTATGGAACGTTCGCATAATGATGTGCCCTGCATTGAAAATATTCTCGCGAAAGCATTGTTGCCATTATTGATGGTGACAACGCATCCGCTGATCAACAGAAGTGACACCGTCAAAAATCAAACCTCAAATAAAAGCGACGCTAGCGCCAGTGATATACGATTGAACTAAAAACTTTTTGAATGGGTAGAAAAGGGTCCCAGTGACCTCTGTACAAATTTCCGATATGATGATAATTGGACCCTCTAGAACCTATCTGGCCAAAGTATAAGGCGAAATGTTGTCACCTCCGAAATCGAAAGTGATAACGTTATATATGAGGTGACAACGTTGTTTGAGTTACCGTTTTTGAGGTGACAAGGTACCCTTCATCTATATATATATATATATATATATATATATATATATATATATATATATATATATATATATATATATATATATGAACCCAAATCAGTTTTCCCTTTCATCTTTTAACCCAAACATCCACGTGTTTATACAAAACAAACGGGTTTAAAAGCCCACTCAGCCCCGCCACTATCTCAGGCTAGTTAGCCCCCTCTATATATGTTACAAACGTTTTTTTTTGGGGGGTTTTTGTAACCCGGGGCCCCCTTTTGAAGCTTTGTGTATTTTTCTGGGCCTCCTGACACTGTTCCCAATTTTTTTAGTCAATATTCAATTCCACAGCATGATAACAAATCACGCGGGCCCGTTGAAAAGGTTTATCCGGTGGGTTGGGGTTTGAATTTTTTCTTCATACTCGAAATGAAATTTATTTTTAGTAGTATCGTATTGGGGAATATATAATCTACCTTCGATCATTCTGAAAATATTCAAAGGGGAAAAGTTTTAGAAGAGTTCCTAAAAAATTTTCTAGACAATAAGTATTCCATGATGAAAGCAGTAAAAAATATTGGGTTTTTATTTTGGGGATTTTCTTCATTTTTAGTAAAAAAAATTCCCCCTTCAAATTCTAACGTTCCACGATTTTTTTACTACAGTTACCCTCTTAT
>JAFIRS010008337.1:0-17865 GCA_018342105.1 Gonioctena quinquepunctata
TTTTGAATTCAAACCAATCACCAGAACGGATCAAATTGCAATTTATAGATCTTTACCACATATAGATAATTTGACACCAAACTCATACAATTGTTCAAAATGAAGACAATGTTAAAATAGCTAAAACCAGTTTGAAAACTATATCACAAAATCATTCAAAATTAAAACTCTATACCAATCAAAAATAAATCCAATATAATTTTATGAATTTCTTGCAGCAGCTGTGATGAAGTATACATTGGTCAGACAAGTAGAATGCTCAAAGATAGAATAATTCATAAAAGTGACTGTAGAAGAAATGTGAGATCTTGTTGCCTTGCTGAACATGTAATAGATAAAGATCATGTGATTGACTATAATAATGCCAAAATTCTCGATAATGAACAAAATCTCAATAAGCGTCTCTTTCTTGAAATGGTTCATATAAACAACAATGAAAAAACAATGAATAGAAGAACAGATATTGATGACCTCAGTACAATATATACATATCTTTTAAAAAACATAAAGACAATATCACACCTAATCCTCTTTGAAATGATTATTATTATATATTTATATATACTTTTACATTTTTATATTCTCACTCGTATCTCTTTCATCTAGAATTTCGATTATTTAGGTATGTAACTGAGTATCTGTCATGTGACTGTCATCTTGTCATTTTAAATTGTAACACCGATGTTTCTTTTGTGTATTATTTTTCTGAATTTCATGTTAGTAAGTATCCTTTAATTATGTAATACCAGCATATAATCATGTATTAACTTTTAGTTAAGTCTTGAAGAAGAAAATAAAAATTTTCGAAAGCTCGACATAAAAACGAAGAAATCGTATTAATTGGTCTACCATTGACTGCTTCCCACTAATTTCTACATAAATTATCGAACAGT
Organism: Gonioctena quinquepunctata; assembly: GCA_018342105.1. Taxonomy (NCBI): domain Eukaryota; kingdom Metazoa; phylum Arthropoda; class Insecta; order Coleoptera; family Chrysomelidae; genus Gonioctena; species Gonioctena quinquepunctata. The sequence continues at coordinate 894 of JAFIRS010008337.1, forward strand.
CACGAAAATATCCCCTTATTTATATATATATATATATATATATAAACACACTCTGTTGTGTTTACAAAGTCCCGCGCATCTTTGACGTGTACGAAAGAATAGACATAGTGCATATATATATATATATATATATGAAAAATATTATTATAACTTAAGAAAATAAAATTTTATTACAATTCCTTCACTTATTAATCGAAAGGAACTTCGTTCCATCCGGGTGTCCCTCGACACCTCTTAAGTTTTTTTGTTTTTTATATATTTACTCAATATTTCTAATTCTATTCAGTTCATTCAGTGCCTCATTATTACAAGGTTTCTTCCCTGTCAGTTTTTTGTAATCTAACTCCTGAATACATAATCCTTCCAAAGACTTTACTCGACTCAGTGCCACGTAAGCTTGACCTTTCGCAAACAATTCCGACAGTGGAAGCCCATGACAATGATACGAAATCTTGACTTGAGTGAGGGATTCATGCTTGAATCACGATTCTAAGTGGTTACCCAGATTCCAGTTTTAATGTATTGACTGTCTAACTCTACGATCCGCTATTTTGTTTCAGACGCCATCTTGGATTAAGAATTTTTTTATGGTGTGCTGTATTCGACAAGTTGAAATAAAACCGTTGAAAAAAATAAACTGGTTAAAAAAGGATTCAACCACTAAAACCTTTTCTATAATTTTATAGGCCTCCGTATCTCAAAAGGAATAGATGGAACTCTTGAAGGATCACTCCGGTCTCTTCCTGTTCGTTTATCAGAACCAATTTTTCATATTTTATATATCCTGCCGGGTATCATTTGAGAGTACATATCATCAGAAAAATACTTATATATATTTTTCATAATTTCAAATAACATATTTGGAAAGATATTCTGAAAATTATCCAAAAATTTATTCCCCCCCCCTCCCTACTACTCCACCTGAAATCATAAAATCGAATGTTCTACTTGAAGTTCACAGAAAAAAATATAACATAAGTCTTAGTTCTCATAGATTTATAGAAATAAATTTCACAAACTCATCGTAACGGAACCTTCAGCGCGCAGATTGAACTTACACTTGACCGCTTCTTTGTAGTTTATGAAACGAAATCCAGAGAGTTTGAAAACCACAATTCGACATTCTTGTCAATCATTTGGAACTGTTGGTGTCACCGAAAATTGATCCATATTTTGAATAATTAGGGGGTTTTCAGTCCAATGAATTTATTCCTTTCACTTTTCAGTGCTACGCTTTTTCTGACATCTATTTCACTTCTAGTGTGCCTTGGAGGGCTGAAATCAACCATAACAGTGAGAAGTCTGAGAAACCGAAAAAAGAATCATTATAAGGTAACAACAAATAAGCGATTCATCCCACAACTTTAATTTTTAGTGCATTTGAATAAAAACTTACAAAACTTACAGGAAAGTTACCTTGTAATGACGATGCTCTATTAGAAATGTACATATTGAGGCGAACTAACTAGGGGCTTGTCTTCAAAACGGTTTTTTATCAATTATACTATTTTGTGCTTTCCAGTACTTAAGTACGCCTCAATCTATGCATTTTTGTCAAAGCATCGTTATTATATGGCATTTTTTCCATAAGTTCTGAGCTCTCTAGTCCTTCAAGGAAAAGACTATCTTCAATCTATCAATTCCAACTGAAAATCAATAATTTTCGACTAAATTCATAATCTCCGACCACAAAAACCGCGACATACCAGTTATGACCCGAATCGGGCCACAATTACAAAACTCGTCCAAAATTTCGAACCAATTTTGAATAAAATAGGACCATGAAGACAGAACTCATCGGCCATCTTGAAACCGCCATTTTGATTTTATGAATTTTGAAAAAAAAATTGTAATCTTGGACCCTGAAAATCCCCACATACCAATTTTGAATCAAATCGGACCATAAACCTAAATTTTGTCCGACATCTTGGAGCACAATTTAGTTTTTTTCCATAACAAAAATTACATGAGCCGCCATTTCAATTTCATGAAATTTGACAAAAAATTCCCGGTTTCCAAGTCTCAAAACTTGTCAGCCATCTTGGAGCCGCCATTTCGGATATTTGTATTTTGACTGAAAATTCACAATCTGCGTCCCCAAAAACGCCGACATATCATTTATGAATCAAATCGTACCATAATCACAAAACTCGTCCGCCATCTTGGAGCCGTCATTTCTTTTTTTTTTCTCTAACAAAAATTGCATAATGCATTGTCACCGGAATTATGGATACCTGCTGAATTTCAGCTCAATCGGTTGTCGGCAAGTGTTCCAAAAATGGATTACAAATTTTGAACCGGAAAGAATGACAGAATGACATACGAACAAAGCAAGTTTAATAAAATGTGTAATGATAAACAAGTTAATTGTTGTAATAGAATGCTCAGACTATTCAGTGAAGAGCGGTGTGAAGTTCTTTGGGCCGCCTTGCTAGTTTCAAATTCTTTATGTTTCAATCAAAGGATTTTAGAAATTGTTAATTTGAAAGGGCGCCAGAATTTTTCTTCGTTGAAATGGGATAAAAAATTCAAATTCCCAACTCAATAATGAATGCAAATTAAATAAATTTCCTTCTGTAAATAACTACAACAATAAAACAAACACCAACTTATAACAATCTATTTACAAAATTTACATCATTTCAAGATCTTTAACATATACTGAATGAAAGATTTATTTGGTTTCCAACGCAAAAAAAACTAATTTTGTTTTTGTTTGCTGAACCTGTCGGTTTATCGATGACGATGTACCTCTGATTGTATTTTTGTGTAGCATGTAGCTAGACTTCACGTAGTTGGTTGTCTCGCAATCAGGGGGTACCTACTTATAGCTGCTGGGTGACCAATCAGGTGTACAGATGGATCAGGATACGAGCGTAAGCTTCCTGTCCATTGGATGTGTTCTCAGCAATAATGAAAAACAATATTGTTTGTCAGAATTTGCTATACAAAAAATTCAACTTCTTGAAACTTGGAATATTTTCAATGCACTCCTCAACTCATAGTTGTTACAATTGAGTGTAATCTCATCGAGGGATAATTACTTGGAATTAATTGGGTATACAAATCAGTAATATCCAATACTGAAATTGAAGAATTATTTTTATGATTCAATATAAATTGATTTTTGCTTTATATATGGAAAAGATGATTTATTCTGATCTTGAGCAGCCAATACTATACTTAACAAAGAATATAAAAACAGACTTATTCGAAAATGACTTAAATTTCAATGAAATTCGAGAGAAAGCATATGAGAACTATGTTTGATCAGTCGTCAAATGCCTCTTCAAAAAGGTTTATGCGTGATCAAAGAATATTTCAAATTTCAAGAAAAAATATATGCATAAATATAATATACACGTGATCGCTTCACCTACATCAAAATCACAGCTCAGTGATAATCAACATCAAATATGGAACCATACCAAAGATGTTCTCAGATATAAAAATCATGGAAAATATATATTAATAACTAAAGCATACCAAATACAGTGTAAGTGATATCATATATTTGTGAAACCCTCATTAATTCCCAATGAACCCTTGTCCGGAGAAGGAATCTAATAAGATAAAATTGACATTAATACATTTATTCAATCACATGTGGCATTCATTTTTTTCAATAGAACTCCTTAGAAAAATATATTATGAACGACACTGTGATCTATTATAGATTTACCTGAATAACTGTGAATGCAATTTACTGAACAATCTACGGAAATGACTTCAGATATCATTCTCTTTGTGAAGACCCATGGTTTATAATTTTTTCTTATGATCAAATATATTTTCACATACTTTTTCTGATGTCACTGTATTTCACTGATTTGAAATGACTTTCGTAGAAGAAAGGGGAAAAATTGCTCCAATTCATTTGTTGATTTAACATAACAAGTTATCGCTATTGTAGCTTGCTCGATGAGGGCCGAGAATGCCACGTTCTCCTCTTTTAATACTAAAATCGTACTGTCGAACCTTGCGTTCTTCTTCGCACTCAACTCTTATGAGTGTTCGCCGTTAGATGGCGCTAAGATTTTCAATAGTGATAGAGTAACTTTGTATCTCTGAGCATATTAATAATAAATGTAACAGATATATCGTTACAAATGTAAGTTTCGTATGGAATTTTTCTCTCTATTTCCAAAGTATCTGATATTTCAGAATTTGTTCGAAGAAACAAGCTAGGAAATTCATCTCAGTAATGTTTATATTGCCTCAATCCATTTGTTGTTGAAAAATCTTTCCTTATGTATATTTACCTTGATTTATCTTTGAACACATTTCATTTCCTAATATTGGAAAAAAATTTCTCGTAATACGGGACAAGTTCTGTGAGTAAACCCACCGATTAGACTTGACTGTCAAATTAGAGCGTTCAATATCCGAATGAGTTCCCAGCAGTTTGATCAGGTGCCCCAAATTACTGATCTTCTCCTGTTTTTTATAGAATGTGATGTCTGTAGAAACTATCGTGAGAGTTTTGAGTCCAGTTGAGCCTACAAAATTTTGTGTCTTTTGTAGTGTAGTCTCACCGTGCCCATTGCAGAGTTGCAATCTACCTTTTTTTTTGCCTGTAAATGTAGATTTTTTTTTGCAGTGTAATCATGGAAATGTGTTTGCTTCAATGATCAAACATCCCTTGACTTGAAATATATTCCCATGGATATTTAGATTCCTTTTTTTTCGCTGACTGGTATTGTCGCCAAAGAGTGTGAAAGTGGAGTTAATTTTTTTAGTTCTTGCAACAGAATCATGGGTGATTCCTAGAAGAGACGTACGCAGAACTATCTGAGTTGTTGGAGCCCTATGGTTGTTTGTGATTGAGTAAAGGTACGACTCGAGTGTTTCTTAGTCGTTAGGTGTTTTGGGGAGTCTGACCACAGTGCGTTGAATATCCTTCGCGAGGTCCCATTACAAAAAACTTAGTTCGTGTCCTCATTCGGTCCGAACTTCTGTGTGCCTTTGACATCTCATGGAGTTGCTGGTACTTTCACGGATGAGAAAATTGAATTATTGGTTCAATTTCTTGCTTTTTAATTTTTCTTGGGTTGAAAAGAGATAAAGCCTCAGGGTAAGGTTTCTAGCATGTGATTGGGTCTCTTCTTTTTTTTGAATTTTGGTAAGATAATCCTTAATATTTACTTGGAGAACTTCCGAAGCTTTTTTTTTCTTTTTGTCTTGGTGTTGATAGCATTTTTTAGGTTTGGTTAAATCCAATATTTTCACTAGGGTTCAGTTAGGAATCCTTGGAAAATTCCTGAAACATGGTTAGGAAACATTCATTTCAAAATGAGAGAAATTTTGATATTTTTTTTTGGTTGCTAAGGTGACAAAAAAATGAGGTGATCTGTCATCAAGCTTATGAAGCCTCATCCAAGAGTAGAGTCTCTTTTATTCAACTTTGTATTTATTTTCTATCCTATCCTGGTAACACAAAAACAAAATTCACTTGTCAATAATTTTTTTTTTATTTATGTTCATCCGTTCCATATAGTGAATAGAATAAATATATTGTTGAAGTTTTCATAGCCTGTCTCATGAACTTAAAAATGTGAAAATTGATCAAGTTGAAATTTAAATGAAATTATTATATTGTGTAAGCTTCTATGGAAAGTACATTTACCCTTTTTAAACATATAAACCATAGGATCAGAACATTGTTTGAATTGAGATAAAGACAGATCATTCCTAAGGCTGTAAATAAAGTCTATAGACCTTTGGCGATTTCAATTAAGTCAAAAAACCAGACCCCTGGACATTCCGTATCTCCATCGGTTGCAACCCCTGGTGAGTGGAGTGAACCACTATAAAATCGGGCACCCGAGAAAAAAGTTTAGTTTAAAAATAGTTTGAAAAGTGTGTAGGCGTCATACATAACGTAACGATCCTAGGAATAATAGATATTATTCCCAACCCTAGGAAACTGCGTTACAAAGAAGTGCTTTTTTAGGTACGAATTTCAAATCTCAATCATAGTTACTCCATCAGTGAGTTTTTTTCATAACTGCCAGTATTATTCTCATTATATATCATACCATGCGTCATAGAAAATCGGTTAATAATCATTAGTCACAAAAATGAGCTACGTCTTTTATTTCCATTTCGAATTTCTGTTACTATTATAATATTCCAATGGAAGATTCAACACCAAGAAAGGCGTCATGTTCTCTACACTTGAAAGAAATACACAAAACTTATAAAACCTCTCAAATACATCCGGATTACTCATATGAGCTATCTAAGGCCACAGAGAACGTGCAACAAATCGTCCTGTCACAAAAAGAAGTTTTATCAGGAAACAACCATTCATTAAAACTCAGCTATTGGAGTCAGTCAAGACATACTCACTGTGTGAAACTTAGTGGAAAAACTGTTCTATGCTTTCATGGGTCCAAATGAACCAAAGTGAATGTGGGATTCATATGGAATCACTAAAAATATGTTGAAGATGATCATTATTTGAATTCAGATAATTCCACTGAAGAATGATTCTAATATATAAAAAAAATGCCATGCTATGTTTTGACTTATGATATTTCAAAACATCTCGCAATGTGAAATATTTCTTATTATTGATGTTTGAGAATAAATAAGTTACAATCTAATATTCGTCTTTAAACCAATTATATTTGACAAACGTATCAATAATTCATCCAATTCATTAAGAACATTGCATGAACTGAAGTTGGTAGTTTGAACATCTTGATATTGATTTCTCTACCGGTCAGGTGGAGGATTTTTAGTGAGGTTGTATTCCTATCGTAGAGCTATGTTTCCTTTTTTGAGATACGAAAATTATATTTTCAGTACAAAGTAAATACATATATAATAAGAAATAGATAAAAATAAGTCCCAATTTGACTTACTGTATAATAGGAATAGTAACTAGACAGTAAATATTAAGAAACTGAGATGGTATTTATTTAGTAACCATCAGAAAAATATTTTCTTCATCTCATTTCAAAAAATGCTCATAACTATTTTGTAACTTTTTTAAATTTGGCGCCGTCATTAGACACGACAGAATCCAGCCTTGTGAGTTTTCCTCACATAGTGCCACCTTTTGTATTCTTATTTCGAACGGTGTTCTAACTGACTTGAATGGCATGCAAAATATGACAACTTTATTTCTTTCGCAATATCTTGAAAAATCTGCAATTTTCATGAAAAAATGCATATTTGAGATGCAACCACGCTATCTAAAAGTGAATTTTTTTATAGAGACATCAAATATTTGGTGCCTTCCATTCCACATCAAAGTATACTATATATATAAGTATACTATATATATAAGTATACTATATATATATATATATATATATATATAGTCTGAGAAATCCTTTGAGACAGCAGCAAACGCAAGTGTAGTCCTATAACACTATATTTCCAATATTTTGACAATGAATATTGTCATCATCACAGAGCTACAAAGGTGAAAATACTGTAAAATAATTGATAAATATAAAAAAATTAACCTTACTTACAATGTCACTGAGAATGATCGTTTTTCCGTGATATACAGGAAGATGTACAAGACAACATTAAAAAACATGTAAAAACATGGAAATAAAGTTATATGGAAACAGTATTTGTAACGAATATTACTTGTGAAATTACTAAAAAGCTGAGAACAATTGTGGTCCCATTTTTGTTTATGAATGTGAAATTGTTGGAAAATCAAGAACACTGACATACCTTCAAATGTCAACGTCAATTTGTAAAAATTATTGAGAGGAAAAAGAGACATTTGGTATCAGCTGCCCAAATGTTATTGAAACATCATTTGCAATTACTACTTAAGATGAGATTTTATTTTTGTAAAAATTATAGATAAATGAATTCAATTTTGTTCTTATTTAATGTGTAGTGACTTTCATGTTGGTTCATATTAAAAAGAAGGAGAAGCATTAGGGTTCTTGTCTGAAATCAATGAACAAGAATAGATCTCACTCAAATGATTGAGATCTGTTCTTTTGTTCAAACAATTGTTGGATTGAGAAATAAATGTCATTACCAAAAAAATTCGTTTCGAAGCATTATTTTCCTTTACAAATTTTTTTGTGAAATTGTTATCCATGTTGTGATCCTCTTCATTCACGTGTTCAGTGAGAGCACATCTTTCAGGGTGATGTCCACAATCACTTTGCGTTTGCTGCTGTCCCAAAGAATTTCTTAGACTTTTTCCTAACTAGTCAACAAAAGACTACCTCTCCTCTCCTCTCCTCTTTCTATATATATATATATATATATATATATATATATATATATATAGATAAACATATTCATATATATCCATAAATTAATATTGAAACCAGTGTTGTTCGAAAGATTTCAGTATGTCGAAGATGATTTCTGCTGTGCGTCAATCAATAATCATTACATGCCCGATTAAGGCTATGATATTATTTGTGACTGTGATCTGTTTAGATAATATATAGATATATATAAATATATATATATATATATATATATAATATATATATATATATATATATATATATATATATATATATATATATATATATATATATATATATATATATATATATATCGTTTATTTAGTCATATAACTAATATCAAGTACAATGAGTAACACAGAAAATATGATAATATAAAAATATGAAATATTCGTAAAAAATATGTATATAGGTACTCACAAAGGAACATATGTAGCAAAATGAACAAACATGTAGAACATAGACAACATAAAAAAAATGATGTTCGTTACAGAGGTGCTTCTTCAGCCTAATTCTGAAAATATCAAGACTTCCAGAATTTTTTACATCAATTGGAATTCTGTTGTACATGGTTACACCTTTGATAAAAATAAATACCAATAAATAATGGTTCCGAAAATTATCAAGGTATCAGTTATGAATAAATACCTTCAGGATGATATAAAATGCATTCAACGGAGTGAAAATAGTATTTCATCTGGACATTTAGAAAAGTGTTAGTAGGATCCTGGATAACGGATCATCAAGGTCCATTTTCTTTCAAACCATTTTTGAAGTGACAACTGCACACACACGATTGGGGTTTTTATCAGTTCGGCTGTAAATTCACGTTCAGAACAGTAATATTCATAATTCATCTCCCGAATGAATTTGTTACATACCATGCCAAGAATTTTATTCACATTTTTTTATTTTATTTTTGTTGGCATTAAATAGAAATTGCAATCCCTTGAGTGTCTGTGCCAGGAGCCAGGTGCAAACCAACGCACCATTTCATCATTTCAAGTTTTTTTCTCCTCCATCAGAGCACACTGCATCATTATGTATGTATGTCTGAGACCTGAGATCTCATGTATGTTTATAACATTGAATTTCCCGCCAAAATTTGTTTCCACCAATCAATAATGAAATGAAGCTAAGACAAACTTCCATCGAATTTTATATTATTCAATTATTTTGGAAATATACAATTTTATTGTACAATTTTGATGATAGCTTCTTGAGACAGGTTCATTGATATATTTCAACAGAAATAAAAATTAAGAAACTTGCCAAAGCACCTCAAAACAGACGAGAGATTTGCGTAATTTTTAGGCCCATAAGAAATGCATGGGGAATTCAGTGGTAGAATACACGGATGGGTCGTAATTCAGAATTCCAGCCTAACCTCACTAATATTATCTATACAAAAGAGTCCGACCCTGACGCCGACAGATCAGAACGTCCAATTACTATCTCATTTTTGTTTCAGTTGCATCCACGGCGATTACGTGAAAGTTTTCATGCACTTGGATAGCGCCGGCGTGAACGAATACACCCCCTGGGAAACACTTCTTTGCGGAGGGCTGGCAGATATTTCCACTGTGCTGTACTCCTCGGGTCCCGGGCTGGTACTGGAATTCCACTCCGGTTCACAAACGGCCAATTCCACCGGATTTTCCGGCACTTTTAAATTTATCGACAGAAGTAAGTGATGCTCTTTTATTCTTTCTTTTCGTAACTTTTGTGTCGTCACGTCTGGTTAGTAGACAGGCGTGGGAATGGAGGGTGATATTCCAAACCCCCCAGGACGTTGAATAAAATCAATGAGTCAATTGATACAATTGGAATTTTGGGTACCGTAACATGGAGATAATTTGAACAATCATCATTTTCGAATATGAAAAAATGTGTTGTGTCGTGAGAGAAAAAATAAAAATGGTGTGATCATAGATGTTCTGTGTTGTATACGAAATACGGAACTAACCCCATGGGAAAGAACAATAAAATTTAATAAAATCTAGGGTTTATATTGCAGGTACTACAAGCAAATTATGAAGTGGGGGAACTCCGATCTAATAAAAACATTTTTAAATTAGAAAATGAAAACTCTCCAACGTTAATAAAATCAGTTATGATCCATTAGACTTGGCATAAACCTGGAAGTAATCACGGAAACCGATGTAATTGAAGCCGCAAGGAAATAGAAAATATATTTATCATCGAACCAAACCACATATCGAGTTTTCTAATTGAATATTGCATTTTTCCGTTATCCAGCCCCCTGATTCATATATTTGACCTATCACTTAGAACGCTAACATTTCCCGAAATATGGAAAACGGCCCGTGTCTGTCCAATCTTTAGGAAAGGAAACGCAACTTTGATACAAAACAATAGATAGATCTATATCTATATTATGTAACTTTACCAAACTTTTTGAAATAATTGTATATTCTTTCATTTACAATTCAGTCAAAAATACCATATCAGATGATCAACATTGATTTGTAGAAAAAAAGTCATGTGTGACCAACCTAGCATGCATCTTACAAGATGTTTCAAATGCTATTGATAAGAGAAAGCAAGTTGATGTCGTTTATGCAGACATGCAGAAAGCGTTTGATCAAAATAATTTTTACATTTTCCCTATGCGTTTATCATCATGCTGCTTCTCTGAAGGTTTGAGTGCACTTCTCAGAGGTTACCTGTTTGATGGAAAGCAATATGTAGAACATGAAAGCTTTCAGTCGCCTACATACACTCCTTGTTCCGGAGTACCACAAGGCCCGAACTTGGGTCCCTCGCTTTCCATTGATGACCTAGCGGAAAAAACTAAATGCTCAAAATTTCTTTATGCAGACAATCTCAAGCTATATGGAATAATTGAAGACTATGAAGACTGCATGAATTTACAGAGTGAAATTGATTTAGTATACGACTGGTGCTTCAATAACCGTTTGAGTTTGAATATATCAAAATGTTATGTTCTATCATTCTACAGAGAAAAAAATGTAATCGAATTTTTTCATGAGATCAATAATCATCCCATTAGTGGACTAAATGAAATGAAAGATCCAGGTAATACCTTCTATAACAAACTCACTTTCATCCCGCATATAGAAACAGACAATTTCTTCAGCAAATAGAATACTAGGCTTCATCATGAGAAGAACAAGAGAGTTCAAAAATATTAGTACAACCATAACACTTTTCAATGCCTTTGTGAGGTCTAAATTCGAACATGGTGCGACTTTGCAACATAAATCAAATTGAGACTGAAGAAAAAAAATTGATATATTTATCATTTAAAGTAACGGTACTGTATCCCCAAAAAGGCTCAGACTAATCCATTCTTCCGAATCAGTTTGATGTATTTTCTTCAAATACGAAGCGGCATTTTGTGACAGTGTCATTTTTATAAAATTCGATATATAATCAGATCTCATGTGCTCCACTATTACGTACGATCAATTCTCATATTCCGCGATTGGATTCTAGACATATGATTACTTTCTATTGGGATAATACCAGAACAAATGTTGAACTCAGAGCTCCTATATCAACTATATATACTAATTCCAATTCTATTTGTGAGATCTGTGATATCAATGTGAATTTCCTCGAACATATTTCGAAATTTATCATTAATAATTATGTAACTCATATAATATTAATTTGAGTCAACTTCTGTTACATTGTATATGAACATTTCGCATTTCTTGTAGTTGGGTATGTACACCTGTTGGAAATGAAGTGATATCTATTTTTCTATTTTTTTTTTTTCGAAGGGGTAAAAAATCTTCTAAAGACGCACCAGCCTGTTGTTTTATCGGCTGGCCAGTGTCGGATTCGGTCCCTAAGGAACCGCCTATCGACTAAAAAATTTCCCCTTCAGTAGTTTGCAGCATAGCGTATCAGAATCCGCTTTCGCATTACTTCAGTTCGCTGTGCTTGTCATTTGATTCTCTTCTGGAATTTGATCGACTTCTTCGAGTCAGTCTTTCCTCTCTGTCTTTGGCTTCTATTATGTCACGGATGGTTTCATACACGGTAATCCAGGACACGTCACTTTCAAGTAGGAATTCCATCATAGTTTCTGGGTTAAATCTGCTTCCCGTACGGCGTGAGAATTTTCTGCGCTGGTCTCCCCATCTGATACAGGAGAACAGGGTATGCCGTGCTCCATCTTCTTCTGGGCAGTAGGTGAGTTTGGTATCCATCCATCCCCCAAAATATTTTAGTGCACTTTTGGGATTTATCGTTACTCCTTGAATGCTAAAAGAAATTGGTCCCATATTCCTTTTTTTTTGTCAGCAGTACTGCTTCTGTTTTTTCTGGTGCTACCTAAAGTATGTTTCTCTCCATCCAGTTACAAATCCGTTGGAGACCTGCATTCGCTGTGTTCATGAAAATCTCCCCATTCTTTGCAACAACTACCATTGCCAAATCGTCTGCGAAGCACACCAATTCCACTCCACTGGGCATTTCCATCTCTAGAAGGTCGTCGTACAAGATGTTCCACAATGTCGGGCCCAGTATGGATCCTTGGGGAACACCACTGTTTATGTCGAGAATCCTGCTGTAACTTCCTTCCACGAGAAGTGAACCCCTGTTGGAGAGGTGAGACGCAATGACGCTGATCAGACTCTCATCCATACCTCTGGTCCTTAGTTTGTTAAGGATGAGTTGCCACGATGCATTATTAAATGCATTTCGGACATCTATCGTAATCATGGCACACAGCCCACGATGTCCATTTTTCTATTTATCTATCTATCTATCTTTCTATCTATCTATTTATCAGACATGTGAAATAATTGAAAGTTCACGGATGTGTCAAATTTCACGACAGTTGTTTACTCGATTCCCTTTTTCAATTCTTTTCGTTTTGCAACAAATTCGCGAACTTCATAAAGTAGTCGCCATAAACCTCGTATCGACAAAAAATTCACGAAAAATGCCATTCCATTATGCAATGGTATATGATGGGGTGCAGTATTTGAAAAAGTCGAATTATTGCCATTTTAAAAAAATCGTAGTAGGCGATGTAACATCGACTTTGAGTTCGATTGCATCTCAGAATATTTGCCAAAGCCTAAGGAATAGATCGGAAAGAAGATGACTGATCTTGAGTGATTCTGAAGTAATTAATTTTTCCTTTGGATCTATACACGACGCTATTAGAATATTTCATACAATATTTCACGCATCAACTAATGAAAAAAGATGAAATATTTTATTTCAATCACAACTACCCAAAAGGTATGTGGCAGATTTTGCAGCCCAACACGGAAATATTATCCATTTTGTACAGTGAGCCACTTGAAATCATCGGGTACTTTTATAGAACGAATAGCCTCAATATTCTAGCCTTTCACTTTTGAAAGTGTTTTGATGGACTCCTTGAATTATGTTGTCTCCATATAATGCATTATATCATACATGTAGTCACAGAAAATGTGTATACAGTTTCGTGGAAAAATGTTGTTTAAAGAGGCTCGAAGTAACTACTCCAAAGATTCACATGCAATTCGTATTCTGCAAACCCTGTACAAAGTTTTGGAGAGGGTTACGGAAGCTCAAATCAACAGCCTTCGCAATGAGAATTCTTTGTTGCTTTCAATACAGTCCGCATTCTGTACAGTCTGCTGCGTATAACAGCCTAACTTGATATTGGGCGTTAGATCAGGGACAGTGTACATTGAAAGTTTAAATTAGTCTTCAGCCGCGCTCTGGATACAATTCACTATTAGTTGTTATTTTCTCTGACAATATTTTTTTTACAATTCACTATTGCTCATGAATTGATATATCAATAATAGGCAGAAAAAAGTATGTTCGAAGGATTTATCAATAGTTCGTCTCATCCCTTGAAAATTGTCCAAACATGCGAATTTCACCTATACGCAGGTGATATGCAGTTTTCTCCCGCACATGGCAGATAATGGTTACGCTTCGATCAATAAATATCCCAATGACTCTGTGAGGTCTGAATCCAATCACTCTGATTCCTTGTATCGTCCAAATTCAAAATTTTTTCGTGAGAAAAAAGTTTAAAAAGTACAAAAGTCGTGTCTTTGTTTGAAATGCACTATAAGAGTGAACCAAACAAAGTATTATGTGAAATAGGATGGCTGACTACGGTTCATTGACAAATATACCATGCTGTTTCCAAGCTCCCTTCTATCGCAAAATTATAACAATAACATTTCATCCCTATATGAATTAGAGAATATTAACAATAACATCTTTCAGGACTGAATACTCAGACAGACTTTCAGCTACCAGATCACATACCTCTCACGCCATTAAAATAAATTTCATTGCAGATGGATCGATAATCATCATTATCAATATATATTTATTGTAGTTGACTGAATCCCTTGGTGATTAGTCAAACCTTGATTATGTATAGAATTTCTGAAAGTTACCTCTTCAGGCTACAACCCTCTTCGTGGGGGATAGTTCCTCACTTATTGTAGCATCAGGCGCATCACTGATTTATTTTCGAACGGGTTGTAGATATAGTTGAGAGATTGCAGTTAGTATGTACGAAAATCGTTATTACTTTTCACGCACGTTTTCCTGATGATCAAGCTAAATTTCTACCTACCGAGTCCAGAAGGGTCCATGAGATGATGGAAGCCATTTTGTCTGGAAAGGACAAAACTAGGCCGTTAGCCACTAGTCAACAATATCGATGGATTTCAAGAGGTCAGATTTTAATTTTTTTATTATTATAAAAATATTTGAGTGAAAATCGCATATATATTCAAGATCAACATATTTATGGGTTGGAGCATCGGAAATTCATGTCCATGAAATCCTTATATTCTCTTCTGGTATTGACTATCTGAGAAATACTATAGATCGTACCTCAATTTGGTTTTCGACCTCATTATAACTGCAATTTCTTTATCACCCTAATTCGTTTTCAGGAAGCTCATCCGAAACTTGTAATCAATGAGTAGTGTTTTGTTTCCGGGTTCGGCGAAACTATTTTTCTTGTCTTTTCTTTTCTGAGAGCCAGGTGGCGCCCATTCTGAATATATTTTTTTGTAATTGTCACTTATCCAATTATTCATGACTTAATGTTCACCAGGCGAACGGCTGCCGGAGCGTTTTCTTTTCAATTCGAGAACAAAACGTTATAGAATGTCGAGATCAAAACTACTTTAGAAACGAACGTTTGGATTGGATTCTCCAAAGAAACAAATAAAGTGGGCCGTTCTTCTTTAGGCAGAACTTGAATTCTGGTTGGATAATCAGGCTTTCATAAAATAATAAGTGAATTTCAGATGTCCCGCCTAAATCAAAGGGATTATTTTGATTCCTGGCTTGATAACAGTTTGAGGAAAATGGATAGGTACACGACCAAGGAATTCATGGCCTCCAAGGTCTCCAAACCTAACCACTTAGTTTATGGTTTCAGACTACGTCAAGATGAGAGTTCATTAACATAGGCCATTTATGACTTTCTGTGCAGAGGTCAGATGAAACATA
Source organism: Gonioctena quinquepunctata (assembly GCA_018342105.1). Taxonomy (NCBI): domain Eukaryota; kingdom Metazoa; phylum Arthropoda; class Insecta; order Coleoptera; family Chrysomelidae; genus Gonioctena; species Gonioctena quinquepunctata. Next base: position 16,619 of record JAFIRS010008337.1, read on the forward strand.
GGAGAGATCCCTCGACGTTTCATATCAAAAAATAATTTTCAAGTTGTACAATTACGTACATATTGAGAGAGGGCACTACACAGAAATATAGTGATTCAAATTATTTAATGTTTGTTTCAATGGTAGATTTTTCATTACCTTTGTGTTTATTTGCAATTCGTCAATACACTGAAAAAAGAACACAATTCTCCTAATGCTTTAGAAATTATAATCATTCTTTGTCACTTCCCAATACTGTAGGTATTTATAATGTATACTTTATTTTATCAAACATGTTCTAGTATTAAAAAGAAAAGAAATTTAAAGACAGCCAATACCCCACCGTTATTTTGATAATATATTTTTTAAACCCGTACAAAAAAACCAGATAAATAAAATTGCAATATATTTAGGTTTTTAATTTTGTTTGTACCCGATGTTAAAAGGGTTAACTGTGGGAGATTAGCCTTGTAGTAGTTGTTTTAATAATACTAGCAAATTTCTCATAAAAACGTATCCAATTGATTTTTATTTTCGTCGCACACTTGTTTTTCCTTGCATGCCATGATTGATAATTTCAATTTATTTTGTTGATCAAGAGAAGAAGGAGAGTCAATGCTACGAAATAATGTTTCATTTAACACTTGATTATTTCTAGCGATTTCCAATATAAAAGACATATTATTGCCTGAATATGTAATATTTTATGCAATAAAATGAGATAAAATATCATGGATACATAGAAGGTGTAGAATTTAAATGAAGTGGAATTGAAATGTTGATGCGTGAAGCATGTTACCTTTTATCGATTAACCATCTGAAATTATTACGTTTTTATCTTTGATTAAAAACTACTATATTTGGGAAAAAATTGATAAATTTCTTTTCCCTTGACATTTCAAATCCAAAAAAAATGATCAATTTCTGTTCTATTTCCCTTTGGAAAAAAGGTCGATATTTTTTGGGAAAAAGAGGTAGTTCAGTCAATGGCCCATTTCCAAAATATTTCCCAAATTTTTTTCTTTTTTGTTTTGCCCTAATTTGGGAACTTCTGGGAATTTTATTTTACTGTAACGGGGAAACCCAGGCCGGACCTGTCGCCTCCCCGTTTCCCCTTTTCGACAGCGATGAGATCATCCCCCGGGGATATTGAGAACTATCCAGTCCCTTTTTCCGCAATGCAACGGGGCAATATTGGGAAAAAATTAACACGCCGTCGCCAACTAAGAATTCCCCTCGAGAATGCCTGGGGATCGAAAAAATAAAAA
>JAFIRS010008338.1:0-17861 GCA_018342105.1 Gonioctena quinquepunctata
TATCAGAGTGATTAGAATTGTTCGTATTTATGCGATGAAATATTGTTTTTACACTGACTCTAGTTAAAAAGGTTGTCGCTTAGAATTTCTGTTAAGTGATATGGTGTTTACCCGTGGAAAGATTTTATTTCGTGACCTATTTCACTGGTACTAATATGAATGCATACTAATTTTCTTCACGTATGATAGACGTGATTATTCTACGGACTACTGTTCGGACTTAACTGACTCTTTTGTTATGCTCCCGCTGGCTTTTATAATATTCTTCCGATCGGAAGCTGGGGCGGACTTAGTGTGTTTTATGAGCTTTTTAATGAGGGACATTTGTAAACATGATAAAGCTTCTGTTTTGTTTAACTAGTTCTCGCGTATCTTCTGTTATAATTGGATAATATTTTACTGCCTGACAGGTAGCGGTCGGCTAGTCTGGGAAATAATGACCAACAAGGATGTTTATACATTTATCGGTAGCGATGACTTGTGATTTATGAGTCGGATACGGCTCTTAATGAGGTGGGCTGGTGTGACTGTCGCTTATCGGGATTTTTTAATGGTTTTGTTTGTGTTCGGACGAGTGCTAGAATTATGGATGCGTTTTCGGTAATGAAATAAAACTGATTGTCTTATCTCTCAGTGACGTTGAATAGTGGATGATATCTTGTGGCAAGTTTGAATTCTCTTTTGTAAAAGGATTGATCATAACAAGTTGTATTGGGATTAAATAAAGAACCCAACGGAAATAATACAACTGGAAGAAGGAAATTAGAAAATGAGGAGGAAAATTGAAGAACTGGAAAATATCGTTGTATTCGGATTAAATAAAGAACCCAACGGAATATTTTTTAATTTTCTCAGAGACGAGTTGAAATCCTCAATGTGAATTGACCTGTCAATGAATCAAATCAAAGATATTTACTGCTTGGGATCAAGAAGAAACTGTCCCGTAAAAATTGAATTCATATCGAATCTCACGAAAAAATACGTATTTGCGAATTGTAAAAAGTTGAAGGAAACCAGGATCTCAATTTCTCAGGACCTTACCACCCAGCAGAGGGTAGATATGGTGATCTTGAAAAAACATCTACAAATCCACAGAGCAAACAAAAATAAGAGTTCATTCATCAGAGGAAACAAATTGGTAGTAGATGAGATAGAATATACGGCGAGTCAACTTACTGAAATTGAAAAAAGGAAGGAAGGCACAGAAGAATTCATCAACTCCAACAGCGATCCGCCAATACCGACACTACCCCTTATTTTCGAATTCCTGGATGAAAAAACTACCAAGCTCCCGAGAGAAGCAAACAAACCTCATACAAATTGTATTGTATTGCGTTACTCTGAACGCACTAGGAGTACGACTATTGGTATCGTAGGTTGGCCTATGCTGGCATCTGTCGGTGACCTATTGATGTGCACGGAATTTCGTGCCATTAGAATTCCACTACATTAGGTCTAAGCTCCGCCGCACAGATTATAGGTGTCACTATCTATAATTTGATGCTTTTCACATTTTCATACTTGCCGGTAGGTATTAACACTGCGAGAGATTTGATACGAATTTGAAAGAGACCGCAAACCGTCCTGATGATTGGGAAACCATGAAACAGCTGTTGGCGGATGGTGGACTCTCTTGGATTCGTAACAAATTTCTCTTTATCTAGTATTTGTATTGCGTTACTCTGAACGTACTAGGAGTACGACTATTGGTATCGTGGGTTGGTCTATGCTGGCATCTGTCGGTGACCTATTAATGTGCACGAAATTTCGTGCCACTAAAATTCCACGATATTAGGTCTAAGCTTCACCGCACAGATTATAGGTGTCATTATCTATAATTTGATGCTTTTCATATATATATATATATATATATATATATATATATATATATAAAAGCACTATGCGAAGGGTAACAAGCTTATATATAGTTCTCTTCGGCTTGTATTCGAAATCGGGAATGATTATTTCATTATTTTCAGGTACAACTGCACATTTATATTTTCTGTAGAATATATCTGAAATAGAAAAATGTTACTCATTATATGCCGATTATATCAAGGGAATCGGTAAGTTGTTCATTCGAGAACCACCAGTTCCGGCAAAGTATTTTTGGTTGATCACTGGCTATTCAATTTCGATGTTATCATTACTATTGTTGTTTCTTTCGAAATTGATAATTTTATTCAAAAGCTTTCAATGCTGAAAAATAATATTTTTTTCAATATCATAAATGCCATTGATAATATAGAATCATTTTATGACACCGACCTGTGTTGGGAATACCCCGAAAACAATTATTAATGAATTATGTTAAAAATTGTTCGATTTTCAGTGAATTACATAGCCAGGATATATGGAAAAGTTATTTCAGTTGTGAAGTTGATAGGAGAATGAATGTATTTCATTTCGTGCTTCTCTCCTACAGATTTGAATTGCGTTTTTTTTTTCAGTGATTTGTTGAAATTATTATATTATATTCATGATATCGCTAACAGGTAGGTGATTTGATTAAATTAGTTTTATACATTATTCGTACAAGAACTTCCGTATGTAAAATAGATCTTGGCCGATTTGGCATGTTTGATACAATCTGATGATTCTTCTTCGAATACTCGATCCCATTCCTGGTTTTGCTGCTAAAAGACCCCAAAGTTGAACATTTTGACTATTCATACGTTTGGATATCTTTTCACAATATCGATAAATGGAAAAAAGGGTAATTATACATAATTCAGAGGGGGTTCAAGAGGGGGGTAATATTTTCATAATGTAAATTGTCTAATTGACAATAGAAATCGACCTGTTTCAGGTTTATTTAAACAAATATATAATCACGCTGAACATAAATTCATTTCATGCCTATGGACCACATTGTATAGTGAATAAACAAGTTACCCAGAGTGAAAATATATTTTCGGTGAAATGAATGGTGAAATTGATTATGAACTGTTGAAAAAAATAATTATGAGGTTTATGAAAAATCCTAATATATTTCTGAAAAACACATCAAGAGTTTTAGAATTACATTGAGAGCTGACTCAGTGTGAACACATTCTGTAAAAACATTTCGTGAAATCAGGAGTGGAAATTGTTCATTTCACCTAGAGTGGTTCGAATAAAAAATATTTGTGAGTTCAACAAAAAATAATATTTCAGTAAATCTAAAATGAACACGTGGAATGAATAAAAAGGACAAAGAAATATGAAAGCTGTACCTTATGGGAAATAATTACACAGACATCTTTAATTATCATATTCAATGAATATTATTCATTTCCTAGTTTTCAGATAAATATGATATTTCCATTCCGAAATTGAGGGGAACTTAAAGAAAATCTAGAGCATTATTATTAGTTGACAAGCATATCCCAACATTCAATCTCCCTAAAAGGAAGCTTCAGCTAATGGTCTTCTGAATGTTCAAGTATTTAATGGCAATCAGTATCAGGTTGTTCGAAATTACTAGCAGTATCAGGTTGATCAAAATCACGATTCTTTGTGAACATACTCATCAAAAGTATACAATGGTAAAAGTGTTGTTACTTGGTGAAAATATATCCGAGTAAAAATGTCCCATTACCAAAATCTATAGCAAAAATACATTTCGGTGAAATAGTAAAGTCGATGATGAACTATTGGTATAAAATAAGTGATGGGGTTCATGGAAAATCTCAAAAGTCATTTGTTCTAAAAAAATTAACAATGAGAGTATCAAAATTCCATTCAAAGCCTTTATGATTTAGTGTGAAAACATTTTGTAAAATTAGGAGGGGAAATTGTTCATTTCAGATGATGTGTAAGACTAATTGCGAGTTGATAAGTAGTATAAAATAATATTATGCACTGTCCTGAATGAATACACAAATGAACAAAAAAATTGTGTTGGGAATATGGAAGTTCCCGGAAATGTCTTGAAAATTGGTTTGAATTCCTTATGATTATCAAAGTAGTTATTAATATCATATTTTTCAATTTCCTAATGCTTGTGAAAATTAAAAAAACTCAACTGAAATTAGTTTTTTTTTCATAAATATGAGTTTTAAAATAGTCGCTTTAAATTGAATTGTAATGTTTGACAGTAAAAAAATTCACACTCATTAAATACTACTACCAACCATGTTATTCATGTAGGAATGTTTTTCAGGAATTCATATATCACTTTCACAGTCACCAAAAACTATGAAAAATAAATTCATATCAATATACAGAGAATATTGTTACAGCACTATGTGAATAAGCCGACATAAATGATCTATATTATTATTATTACGCAGAGCATATAAAACAAGGAATTTCGCCATAATGCGTTCATAGAAAAAAGTGTAGACTGAAATTCAGAACATCTAGACATTAAAGGATCTTCTGAAAGGAGAAATACCATAACCCAGTAAAGTATTCTTTATTCCCCTATACAAATGTAAATTGGAGAAATAACTAATAAAAAAAAATTCAGTTCAGTTTTGAGCTGAAATAAATCATGATCTTCGCCCCCAAAAGCTCCCACACACCAATTTTAAATGGAAACTAACCATAATCACAAAACTCTTTCTCCATCTTGGGGCCGCCATCTTAAATTCATGAATTTTGACAAACATTTCATAATCTCCGACCCCGAAAACCCCCACATACCAATTTTGAATCAAATCGGACCTTAATTAGAAATGTTGTACGCATTCTTGGAGCCGCCATTCTGTTTTTTCCCTAAAATAAATCCATGATGCATTGTCACTGGAATTATGAACACCTGCCAAATTTCAAGTTAATCGGACGACTAGAAGTCGGTCAAAATTCATTTGCAAGATTTGAACCAAACTAACTAACGAACGAACTAACAAGTGAAACTTAATGAAATCTTGTAAAATAGATAAATTATATAAATCAATTCTGAAGAATTAATATTAATGAAAAAAAGTTATAGTGAAATGATAGCCTAAATTTTTTGTGATGTAGTTTAGAAAAATGTAGGGATAGAGATGAATATGCAGAAAACAAAAATAATGTGGCCAAGCGATATGCAGATCACCATAAATCAAGAACCATTAGAAAACGTAGAGGAATACTTCTACCTGGGTCAGATTATGAAGATCAACAGCCGAAATAACTAGAAGGATCGCGTTGACTTCCGCGGCGTCCGGTAATCATGCGGTACATATCAAAGAAACCGAAAACACCTATCAACCTGGAACGTAAAGGGTGGGACGCCTGTGTCCTACCTCAAATAACTTATGGTTTGGAAACAGTAAATGAAACCCGAAAGAGTCCGGGTAAACTGCAATCTTGCCAGAGAGCTATAGAGAGGGCGATGCTGGGTGTGAGTCTCCGAAGAGGAACGGCGCACAGTGGGGTATTTGAATGATCTGGGCGGCCATAATTATTTTTGTAGTTCAATCTATTGTAAGTGTACTATCCAACTAATTTATAGCAATTTCAGTGATAGGTACTATTTTAACATTGAATAATATGTAATTTTTTTGTTTTCATTACATTTAATTACATGACATGAGAAAAATAAAAAAATGTACGAAATAAATCGGTCAGAAGATGTGATTTTTTCGTCAGAGACCAATTCAGATTCACCCTCATTTTCCCCATCATCAGACTCTTCGATATCTTGTGCTACATGGAGTTCCGTGGGAAGCAGCATATCTTTGGTTTCTTTAAAGAAATATTCTTTTTTTTTTCTTGGCACGGGCCTCATGGATCCTAGCTTAGCAGTACTATGTGAAGCACATCTTGATTTCATGAAATCCTTGAAAATTTTCTGGCTAGGTTTTGATAAAATTTCTTGCTAGCCCTTCCTATGATTTCGTATTGGCCTCTGGAAAGACTAGCTTTGCCAAACATCGAAAGTGCTTGTAATTATGACATTTGAGTGTTTGATTTTACCTTCTGATGATACATAGCAAATGCTTGGTTATACTTTTTAGCTCGATTTGGTGAAGTCCTAGTTATTTCTTTGACTATGTGGGCAGCGTCTATCTTTCCAGACACCTGCGCAGTATAAGCAAGTACTTAGTCATCTGTAGAGCTCCTTAAATTTTCCGTTTCTCTTCTTTCTGAACTCTCACTTGATTCACCAAATGTTTCCATTGGCCGCCCTAGTCAATTCAATAATTTGGTAATCGTAAATGTACCTTCCAGCCAATCTGTATTATTCTTGATGAATGTATTATTCTTCCTTATTGTGTACCGCAGTTCATCGACCTTTCATTTTGTACTGAAAACGGGAAAAATTATGCTTGATTTCCTAAATTTCATCTTCAGTATAGTCATAATGATTTAGTAGGTATCTGTCCACAAAATCCAGTTTTTGTTCATTTTGCCGCTGAATCATGATAAACAACTCCCTTCGAGTCATTATATTAACATTTGCTGACCCTTAAACAAAAAATAAAACGAAAAGTTACATGTAGTAAATAAATGCAGTCCCATCTCCCTAATTTCCTAAAACCAACTGATTCCGGGGCTAGTTTCTGAAAGATCGTATAGAAGAAAGATCAAGAAAAAAATTTTTGCCCGCAAACCTTAGGAAGTACAACTAATAATCTCCTATTGGTATAAAAACGGGAAAAAATAATAATAATTGAATTATTTTTTCCTTAGTAGTCATAGTCCTTCTTATTTCAATGAAAATATCTAAAAAGTATACACACTTACCTGCTCTGTTAACATACATAACACTCCACTGTTATCAAAACCCAACCTTAAGAAAATATTGTTTCGCATAGAACGCCGCCGAGAAATCCACGAACACTCAAAACGACCATCAAGTTCCGAATCACCATTTGCTATAATGATTTTGAATACAGTGATTGGTGTATCGTATAGCACATGGTCGAGGTGAACGATTCTTTTTTGCGACACACAGTCACTCATGTTCATTTTCATTCTGGCAAAAACAGACGTCCAGATAACAATGAAAATACGTAATTGCTCACACTGCCGGCAACCAAGGTTACCATGAATAAAAATTAATACCATACTTCAAATATCAAGTTTGAAATATCATTAGTGAGTGTATTCTCTTCAACTCTCCGAGATGAATCAAGTCAAAGTCATATAGTGTATTCGTTAATAAACTCATTAGCCTTCCCGACGATATTGAAGTAAGAATGTGAGTGACCTCAATTATCGTCGATTCAATATAAGTGAGTTAACGATTCTAAATATAGCTATTTGTTTTTGAATAATTATGAATATGTATGGCAAACAATACGATGATATGAACGTATACCCGATAACCTCAGTCGGAAGAATGTTGTGCTAGTTCTTTGGTCAAAAGTAGTAAGAACATAAAGGAATTGTTATTGTTGATTGATAATTCAGGTAATAGCAGTTCCGTAACATCAACTCAAATATAAATATATATTTATATATATATATATATATATATATATATATATGTGTGGCTTTTTATAGCCCCCCCCCCTGTTAACTTTTGAACGATTCGACGTAGAACAATAAAAAAAACGTATTGTATGATATCACCGATACTAGCTACTTTTTGAAATAAAAGACATTGTGATTGCCTGATAGATGACGCGGGGAGGCACATCGTTGAAAAGATAATTCAATAATATTTCCAAACATCTTTTTTCATTTTGTTGATTTGTTTGTTCACAATGTACTTTTGAAATGCCAAGCATAAGTGCGGCTTGTTATAGTCCCCCCCCCCTTGTTAACCTTTGAATGGTTCGACGAAGAACAATGAAAAAAAAGATATTGATTGGTATCACCGATGCTACTTTTTGAAATGAAAGACATCGTGATTGCCCGATAGATGGCGCGGGGGGGCATCAACTTGAAAATTTCAAATAACATGGGGGGTTATGTGGCTCATCGTTGAGAAAATACTTCAATTTCCTGTCCAACCATCTTTTTTTTTTATTTCGTCAATACATTTTTTCACAATATGCATTTGAGATGTCAAGTATAACAAAAAACATAACTGTTATGTAGGACTTTCATTCATGGAGAATAAGAAGCAGAACTGTTGTGAATTAACGAATCAGGTGTTCGAAATGTAAGCCTAATGCTTCTTGATGTCCTCCGAAATTGATTTTCGGCCAGCTCCACTGGCTCTATGAACACTGCCAGTTCTGTTGAATTTTCCAACCAGTTCCCTCAGATACTTTCGAGTTATTGGATGATCAGGGAATTTTTCTTTAGAAATTCTCTCTGCTGCATAGTAGTTCCCACGGGCCTCACCAAGAATGTAGATTGCTTCGGTTTTCTCTTCGATAGGACGTACACGAACCATGAGAATATTTCAAATTCAGAATAATACCAGTAGAAGTAGAATGAAACTCTTCCTTGAATACAAATGCGATAATATGATGAGCTGGTAAGTAATGATATAATCATTGTTACATTAGAAATTCCTAAACATCGACAAAAAGGGCATTTCTAGGTTACTGCTTGATTATCAGTGTACTAAATCCGATTAATGATACCCTTTATATTTATGGTCATCAAAAATAAATGAGTTGGGTATTATTTGGGTATAATCCCTTGAAAAGGCTATAAAAGGCTATTGTATAGCGAAACACGTGTCGCGGTTATGAAAAATTTAGTGAAAATAATTTAGTGAATTGAGTGTCTTTCAATTGCTTTAATATGGATTTTCCTCAACTATCTACCGATCAATTTGAAAAATTGGATTACTGTATGAATTAACAATTTCTACCTAATTAAGCTTTGAAAAGAATTCGAAAATGAAAAATCATTTGAGTAATGAATCTTCCTCCATTGACCATATTCAGTGTTACTCATCGCAATTGTGATTCCGTAGAACAACCATGGTCGAAACTATAATTGAATTACCGTTTCAATGGTGTGCCAACTCGACTACTATGCCTTTCGCAATTTTCGAATTGTTATGCCCCCAGCGCCCTCTGTCGAGTTATTGTGATATTTCTTCTCAACTAGGATCGGTTATACCATTCAAAATAGTTGTTGTCCCATTGTTTCATATGAAACCGTTCGAAAGTTATCGAGGAAACGGTACCATTCAGATCCGCACTTATGCTGGACATTTGAAATGCACATTGTGAAAAAACAAATCAACGAAATTATGGAAACAATAAAGTGGTTGGAAGGAGAATTGAACTATCTTTTCAACGATGTACCACATGACCCCCTATGCTATTTAAAATTTTGAAGTTAATGTGCTCTCCCGCGCCATCTATAGGGCAATCACTATGTCTTTTATTTAAAAAAATAGTATCGGTGAAATCACACAATTTTATTTTTTTCATCATTCTACGTCAAACCGTCCAAAAGTTAACGGGGGGGGCTAGAAAAAGCAGCACTGTATATATATATATATATATATATATATATATATAAATAACATGTTTGGACTCCTGATTCATCATCGCCGAGCCGAAACCTCCGAAGCAATAACTTACGACAATGAAATTGAGTCAGTAGTTTATATTATATTATACAGAGACACACTAAGAATATTTTTTCTATGTTAAGGAAATTCTATCTCCCCAGAAAACTGTTGATTCATCAAAAATCTATAAACTAAGTAATTTTTATTTTATTTTTTACTCGACAATGATTTGTATTTTCATGTCTGCATTCTACATCCCAGTCGGTAGAAACCACCCCTATTAAGAAACCGTATCGGTAATAGAAGAATGTAATTTCACCTGAGGGTTACATTCCACGTACATATTGATAAGAGTTCTATCAAAATTTGAATACCAAAGGGATGAAACGTGTCCTTGAATATTAGAATAATTTTAAATCTATGAAACTGTTGAACTGAAAGAAAACGACAAAACACGTCATTCTTACTTTATATTTTTGTTCAAAAATACATTAAGTTTTAACCACTTGGGATTCGAATTCTGGAAAATCTGTCTTTAGTACATACCTAACCCTGGAATGTTACCCTCATACGAAATCCCATTCTCCTGATACTAATATTCAAGATAAAACCTATTTTATAATAGGGATATATTTCACCAAATAGGGTGCAAAATTAAGACATTTCAAAAATTGTTTTCGAACAAAGTGTGTTTCGCCGTTTTTTCTGACAACCATGTGTTTCCAAGCAAAACGTGTTTCGCCGTTTTTTCTGACAACCATATTATAGTTGAAAAATATTCAGATATTCAGGAGGTAATTTCAAACTCAACACCTTTGGATTCGAATTTTGGAAAACCTTCCTCATGATGTACCTGTAGTATATGCATCCGGAGTTGAATGAGCTCATCTTCAACTCAGAATATAGGGTTCGTTCCAAATGGTACATATTATAATGTTGAATTATGACGGAAAGCGGAAAGATCAATTAATATGATTCCAAGAATAAATCATATAGTAAACCAAATCGAGTGAAAATAGTTCGCCACGTAAAAACTAGTAGATAATTTCGCTCTCCGCTTATTGCATAAATTACCATAAACCACCACATCACTTGTACCACTGGTCTTTTCAATTAATTAATTACTTAGAAAATAAAATATATTTTTTTTTTACATTTTTATCGCCGAGCGGTTGCGAAAGAGTTGTATTCGCGTGGATTCGAAAAATGCGATATAAGATTTGTTGAAAAATCACCAAAATGATTTTCTCATCGAGGATGAACGTTGTTGAATCAACAACGTTCATTCGATCATGAAACATGAAATGAAATGAAAGAATAATAGTTGAATTATATTTTCACCTGAAGATGACATAAACAATGTCGAAACGTCGAATTGAATGAAAAATATATAGACTGACTAAGGCCCTTATTCCGAGAAAATAAAGAATATAAACATATGTGGTCAAGAAATTTATATATATATATATATATATATATATATATATATATATATATATATATATATATATATATATATATATATATATATATATATATATATATTATATATAATTGTCCGCTTTCTATGGTATCGTGAAAAAGCATTATCCCAAGGGTAATGAGATAGTTTTTCTTTGATGAATATATAGTTTCCTTCGGCTTGTATTCGGAATCGCTAATGAATATTTCATTATTTTCAGATACAACTGCACATTTCTATTTTCTGTAGTATATGTCTGGCATTGAAAATTTTCATTCATTATATACCGATTATATTCAGCAAATCGCTAAGTCATTCATTCGAGAACCACAAGTTCCGGCAAAGTATTTTTGATTATTATTCCCCAGTTGATCACTAATTATTCAATTTCTAAATGATCATTACTATTGTTATTTCTATCGAAATGGATAATTATATTCGGAAGCTTTCAGTGTTGGAAAATCATATGATTTTCAATATCATGAATGCCATTGATAATATAATTATAACACCGACCTGAGTTGGGAACCACGAAAACAATTATGTATAAATTATGTTGAAAATTGTTCGATTTTCTGAAGACTGGTGAAGTACATAGCCAGGATCTATAGAAAGTTATTTCAGTTGTGAAGTTAAAAGAACAATGAATGTAGTTTTTTTTCGTGCTTCTCTCCTACAGATTTGAATTGTTGAAATCAATATATTATATTAATGACATCGATAATAGGTAGGTGATTTGATTATATGAACTTAATACATTATGCGAACAAGATAGTAACAGCTGCTGTATGTAAAGTAGATCTTGGTCGATTTGGCATGATTGATACAATCTGATGATTCTTTTTCTAGGAGTCGATCCTATTGCTAGTTTTGCTGGTAAAAGACCACAAAGTTAAAAATTTTCATTATTAATGAGTTTCAATATATTTTCACAATATCAATAAATGAAAAAAAAGGGGTATTATACCTCAAAAGGAAAAATACGGATTCCTTATGAGATCATCAATGTCCGTGTTATAAGAGACTTTTTTACACGAATCTTGAAATTTTTTATGAAAATGAAGCTAATTTATTGTGTGTACTGGCGCCATATAGACAAAGACAAAGTAGACATTGTTTTTAATTGTAGCTCTCGTGTTGAAACAGCTTAATCACCAATGTAGGTCTCACCCTCAATCAGCAAAAATCAAACTACCTCTGGATGAGAATCCATGTAGATTTTGCTAGTCCAATCAATATATTCTACCCCTATGCTGATCATCGATTTGTACTCTAAGTGACCAAAATTATTCCAAACAAAAACAAATACATTTCAATACTGTGGACGATAATGGAACACAGTTTGCTCTTAGGAAGTATTGTACACTTCATTCCATACAAAATATTCGTTCTGCACCTCAAAACTGCCAATCGAATGGTTGAACTTTTGGTAGGTACATTCAAGAGTATATTCGGAAAATGTCAAATACATAATTAAAAAGTTTAAAAAACTAAAACCGACTACGGAAAAAAAAAGTAAGGAAAAAGTCAGGTGTTGATTGCTATCATCGTATTAGTGAGTAGACAAGTCATTTGATTTGATATGTTCATTCAGTTCTATCGAAGACTTGGCAGTTTCACAATAATAACGTTATAATTCAATTCAAATGCCGTAGTCGTTCATATTTTTCATTCGTATTGATTGACGGCGTCTCCATTGTTTTTATTTGTCTATCATATTATGAATGTTTGGTTTTTGTAGTTGAGAACGCACTACCATGGCATTCGAATCGAATTATGAACTTATTTATGTGAAACTGCCAGAATACTTCAATAGAACTAAATGAACAGGAATATCTAACAGAGCAAATCAAAAGACTTGTCTTCTCAATTAGGCGATGATAGCAATCAATACCCAACTTGTTTCTTACTTTTTAGTTTATTAATTTTTTTTGGTAACGGTTTTCCTAACTTTTCATTCAATTCATTAACTCTTTCGTTTCAACCTTTGATGCGACAACAGAAAGGAGAATGATATGATAGCGTGAGTAATATATACTTGTTAATCAAACAATCTTGACAAGGACATTCATGATAAAACAATTATTCAGTATACGGAATGGGATAAAATAAACTCCCCTTCATGCTATTATTAGCTATTTCACCTAACTTAGAAATGAATATGAAAAATTATGGACGAATTGAATGTGCATGAATGTTCGTTTCGTGACAGTAGAAAATGAAAATATATTTTAAATTCGCGATAAAAAATTTATATTACGGATACGACCGTCAACGACGTCTGCCATCACGCGCCTGACTCCGACATTCGATTTGATTAGAATTACTTTTTTGCCCTGAATTTGGAGTTATTGATAATATGTTAGATCCCAAAATTAACGTCTATCTAATAAAAACAGAGAAACGAAATAGGTGGGCTGGCGATTCTGTTTTTACACAATTGATATCCAGAACTGTCGATAGAAAGCGCTAGTAGTAATCTCAATCGCTGAAATATAGTATATCATTGTTTTTCTGTCGCTTGGTATATTTTTTCATTATATTTAATATTGCACTTCATTTATATTTATGTACTCAGAATTTTCTCTTCTTTCATTTGCCATTCCACACGATACGATAGCAACCCCCACTTTTTTTTTATATAGCATCCGTCATATTGATTTCATTCATATAAAATGTAACCTGGATCATTATAACGAATCGATTGACACATCATTCATCAAAATCGGATCGGTAGATTAGGCGTTACGGTGGTACATTCATGAATACAAATATACATAGACTGCTAAAATCATTATTTTATTATTGTACTATATTTATGAATATATTTTTTCAATATTGTACTATATTTATGAACTCAGAATTTTCTCCTCTTTCTTCGGACATCCCACTCGATACGATAACAAGAAATATTCAGAGACCCCCACTTTTTTATGTAACATCAGCTATTTTTATTTTATTCGTATAACATGTATCCTATGTTACCTGGACTAGAATAATGAATCGATTGAAACCTCATTAATCGAAATCGGATAAGTAATTTAGGTGCTACGCTGGTACATTCGTAAATACAAACATACATAGACTGCTAAAATCACTACCCTTCCTTTTCGGCTGTGCCGTAGTTGGGTGAAAAATATATAAAAGCATACAAAGTTTCTAATTATTAACACCTACCTGCCCAGTGAGTACTCGACAGTAAGTCATCGGTCGAAATATTTCTAGAAACACTGATGATAACCACATCTGATCTGATATTACCATCATCTCTTGTGAGGAACATCCAGATTCAGTACGAGTGTCAATCCAGAAGATTTGGTGTATATCAAAACTTCCACAGATATAATCGATTCACTTGGATCCCTGCCGTCCAGTAATAATAATATTTTTGATTGCGGACGTTACAACTTCACGATTATAAAAAACGATTTATCGTCCCTCTAACTCAAAAGTTCCATCAGTCCGAAATTTTTAGTATATATATATATATATATATATATATACTCGGACTTGGATGTCACGCAGGTGGCTATAGCTGCCTCCGTGGTGACGTTGGTTGTTGCCCTGGAAGTCAGGGTCTGCTGACCGATACCACAAATGAGCGGTTGGCGTCTGTTTATTGACTCCGTTGATTTTTCGTTTTCTACCAAGTGTTGTTCATCTTTGCACTTCTCCACCGTACTGATGAGGGCCGAGAGCCCGAAACACGTGTCTACGGTTAACACTTCTCTCTGAGGGCTATGTCCATTAAATTCCTTCTAAATATATATATATACAGGGTGTTCCAAATTCGATGGCCTATTAGACGTTTCTGGAGAACGAGAAACAGGATTATTTAAAGAATTTGGTTTTTGGTGTAATTAGTTTTGTTCTATATCGATCTTAAATATTTTTAGCGGTACGGCGTTGCCGTTCATATTGAAAAGTAGCAACAACTTTGATATTTCAAATGATACACCCTGTATATTATTGCATTCTTCGCTTTGCTATTTTTGTATAATATCTATACCTATACCTATTTCAAGCGGTTTTCGAAAAATTCATTGATTTCCTTATTTTTTTGTGCAAAACATAGCTTCATTTGAATGTTTATTACTGCGGTATTTGGACTCGGACGAAGCTAAAATTGAGGGTATAGTTTACCAATGTTCTGTTCATTAGTTATGTCTGAGGGAATTCGTTCTCCATTATACACCGTCGTTCAAAATTTGTATTTTTCCGATATATACAAAAATGGTGAAAAGTACATTAGTTTAAATGGAATACCCTGTTTATTATCAAATATCCTGAAAGACAATCAAAGTTCCTTTCAAATGATGTATCATGTTCCTGAATAGTCTGGTTTCCGAAATAAAAGCTATAAAAATCGGATAATTTTGCCATATTTTGTATAAATGTCATGGAATACATCATTATGAGAATTCGATAATTTGTGCATCAATAATAAAACGTTTGCGCGTTCATTACCAATGATTCTTACAGGAAAAAATCAAAACGGAAGGCAATAACTATCCAAACGGAGTTTTCATGGAATTGTTTATCTTCATGGTCAATGTGAAATGTGATCAATAAACGGTAGAGATAGGTATACGACATGTATAGTAAAAGTTATTTGTATTTGTCAGTAGAATCCAAAAACAGAATGAAATACTGGGTGGTCCATTTGAAATTCGAAAGTTGATATTAGTTACAAATATCCACTGCCTTATCATATTGGAAAATTTACATTCGATTCCATCAAAGTAAGTGTGGATTTCTTCAATTTTTGTGATATCTTGGCGAAAATAAAAGCTGATTCGATTGCAGGAAGTTTATCCGGTCCTCCGCTTCTTAGACGGTTTTGCCTATATACCAAAAAGATAACTGCAAATCAGGTATGGTGAACTTGGTCGTCTGAGATTTTCCATGAATGTCTTTTTCAGTAACTTAATTGGGCACGAAAAACCCGGGAAAGGCCCACAGTACTGCTCCATCTGAAAAACAAGTCAATTCGTATTATCACAACTGGCATAAGGATACTTTTACTTTCTCTCCCTAGTTCTTCAAAGCAGAAAAAATACAGAAATATGTGATCACCCTGATCTAATTTGACCATTATAAACTGGACTAGGAGCATGATACAAATAAAGGCCAGGGGGCTGCTGTACTCCTCTTCGGACTTAATGAAGCTCGAGTATTGTAGAGTTCTACTCTACCTCTCCCATTTATGATACAGAAATAAAGAAAAATTATTTTTTTCAGTAGTAATAAGCATTTATTGAAGAATGAAAACAACAGAACTTCATTTGCCATGTGTGAATCGTTAAGTTTTGTCCTATTGAATCATATGTCTGTGCAAGCATCATCAGCATTTCAAGTTAGTTGAAAGTTACATCGAAATATAAATCAGAACAAATCAACACTGCTACAAAAAACAGGGGTAAACATTGAATATAAAAGATTTACGAACAAATAGAACGCTACTGGTGTAGATTAAATGAAATTAAAATTAAATTCTAAATTACTACAATTACCTGCCACTTTATTGTTTCTCCTGATGAATTCATCAACAGACTAATCGGAAAAATGTTGGAAACCCCACATCAAAATATCGAAATTCTTTCACGAAATACGAGACAGGGGCACATTGACCAATACATTTTCAGTATTTAGTACGTTTACCTACTTGAAAGTTGAAATTGTAGAATTGGCTTTGCTTCTGACCATTTCACAACCTCACGTCCGGCGTGGTTAGGTTATTATAAAGTTCCGATTCAATAAATGGTAATGAAGCTATAATAAAAATGATATCTTACCAGCAGACACAAATATCTCACATGTGACACTCAACACTCAAAACTTCTACTTCTATAACCTAACAGGGCTTTTCACGATGAGCGTTAATTAGACGTTTCTGGCAAACCAGACAACATATCAACCTGAAAATTCCACAGTATGCATAAATTAATATGATATACACGCCTACAATATTCAAGACGATGCGGCGTTGTCGCTTCTACTATAAAGTAGCGGCTACTTTGATTTTTCAAATGGAACACCCTGTATATGATATCATATTATGATTTCTTATCACTTTGTCAACAACTTCATGTACCATTTTCCTATACCTATCTGTTACCGTTTAGATGATATAAATTAATTTCTTTTTTTTTTACCAAACATGTACTTTTATAAACGCTGATAATTTTGAACTCTCTGGTACTATATATGAGGATCTTCACTTCGAGTCATTTTTTTATTTGCCTCATACAGGGTATTTAAAAAATGCAGATACTTTGTTCACATGAAAAAATGAGTGGAAGTCAATTTTTTCAAATGGAACATTCTGTATATTCCCACATTTTTGAGCTCTACATCCAATTTCAGATTGACTTTGTTCAGATAATCCTATTTCGATTTCGAACCGTTTTCGAGATAAACTATTTCAAACAGAAAGTGACGTGGTTTCCTTGTATTCATCATTTATTTTTGAAATTTAACATATATTTTATACTACGTAATATTTCTTTTCGATTCAGTTTTTCAACAGTCTCAAATCAGTCAATTCGAAATTGATATGTACTTTAGAAAAAGTTACGATTTGTATGCATTGAGGTATTGAGTGTCTCTACCGTACAACATTGCAAATTAATATTTCTCAATAGTGTGCTTTGCAAAAATGAATGATCCAATTTTGAAACGTCAAACTTTCGTTGGTGGTTTTGACTGATTGTGATACCAATTATAATAGAAAAATGTCATGATTAGGTTAGAGTAATGAAGATTTCTTAAATTTACTAATAATTTATGGTGAGTGCAATAGAATTGCAAGTAGAACATGCCGTGTAATTCATGAAAGATATCCACAACTTCCGAAGCCGAATAATAATGTGATAAATCGACTACTAAAAAACTGTAGGTTGAATGGAATCTTCCGTCCAAAAATCACTCGTAGAAAGCCTGAAGTGGATGATGATGACAATGGCATAACAGTTTTGGGACTTTTTCATGCATTTCAAATGCTTCTCTACACGGGTTGAAGGAGATAGGTATACCCTACGTGTAGAAATTTATCGCATT
>JAFIRS010008339.1:0-17856 GCA_018342105.1 Gonioctena quinquepunctata
TTTTTATATTCCAACCCTAAAGGGATTTAAAGGGGTTGAGAGGGGAGTGAAAGTACCGTTAGTTTTGAAGTTAGGGTCATGGAAATTGATATTTGGGCTTTTCAGGGTTTTTAAACATTCCAAGTCCAAGGTTATATAATGGGGGTTGAAAGTTCGGTCAGTTCTCAAGTTAGGGACATAAAAATTGGTATTTGAGGTCTTTGTTACAAATAAAAAAATACGATAGCAGTGTTTTTGGAAATTCATTCCCTAAAGGGGTGAAATGGAGGTGAAAGTTTGTACCGATAGTTTCGTAGTTAGAGTCATCAAAATTGGTATTTGGGCTCTTCTTCTTAAATAAAGAAACATATAATAATATTTTTTATTCATCCTTTGATGTGTTTACAATTCATACAAAGGGGTTGCTATAAAATGGAACACATATTGGACTTGTCTTAAAAAAACATACAATGTGACATATTTGGACATACAAAACCAAGTAAGGTAAAATAACTACACAAAAGTTAAAAATTCGTCTAATACATGGTAGAAGGATTGTTCTATTAGGAACTTATGCAGCCTTGTTTTGAAACGGCAATGTTTATTGGAGAAGTTGGTGCTAATATTGTTGAATTTGTTATAAAGCTTAATTCCCTGATATGAGCAAGAGTTCTGTCCCACAGAAAGTCTCGAAAAGGGTTGTTTCTGGTGTCGTACTCATGTTTTCTATGTGTATGTAAAGAATGAGTTTATAGATGTGTAAACATGGGACAGGCAGGATGTCTAGTTTTTTAAAATAGTGCCTACATGAGGTTGAAGGTGCTATTCCCTTAATGCTTCTTAATATATTTTTTGTTTTGTGAAAGCATTATTCAAGAACGACGACGAACCCCAAAGTATGATCCCATATGACAGTGTCGATTCTACCAAACCAAAAAACATTCGTAATACATCTATTGATATCGTTCCTCTGATTTGTCGGAGTAGGAAGCACAGGCTACTCAGTTTTGTTGTGACTTTAATGATATGTTCTTCCCATGTCATATTTTCGTCGAAAATTATTCCTAAAAATGTACGGTTTTTTTATTTTTTCAATATTTCGGTTCCTATAGCTACTCAACCATCGGGTAAACTACAATTTTTTCAGTGTTTATCGAAAGTCCGTTGGTTTCACAATAGTGAAGAGATTATTGTGTGCTCAGGTTGGCTTCATCGAAAATTTGATTAAAGTTATCACCAGTTAGGGCGAAATTTGTGTCGCCTTGGGACTTAAGATTGAGCCTTGTGGTAGTCCTGTTGGTATTTCTTGTGATTCTTGACAGAGACTATTTGTTGTCGGTAGGTTAGATAGGAGATAAGCTAATTGTTTGCACATCCTCGGATTCCTAGCCTATAAAGTTTTTCCTTGAGGAGGTGGTGGTCTACCGAGTCAAATACACGGCTTAGATCAAATAATATCCCTAGGGGGATTTGTTTGTCGTTGAGGAAGTTGTAGATAAAGTTACTTAGTTCTATCATGCATTGTTAACTTGTGAGGTCTGAAACCGTGTTGAGTTGATTGTAGTAATTTATTTGTTTCTAAAAATTGTAAAGTCTAGTAGTACAGCTTGACTCAAACACTTTCGATATTTGGCTTTGGATACAAATGTTGGGTAGTTGGTAAGGTTGTCAACGTCGCCCTTATTTTTGTAGATAGGAATGGCCCTAGAGATTTTCAGAATGTCGGGAAACTGTCCAGACACAAACGATTCATTTATCAAGTGCGACAATACCCTACTAATCTGCTTAGATACTGATTTCAATACAGAGCCCGGGATGTTATCTATTCCCAGATATGCTTTTTTTCGCGTTCTGCTTAGTATGTCCTGTATTTCTTCGGGTGTGGTGGGGGTGAGAAATAATGTGACGGGAGCGAACCCATGCAACTGGATATTTACCATGGTAGGTTTCTTTAACAAAAGGTTCGTGGTATAATTATTGAATTCGTTGCATATATTCTGGATCCTTGTATATGTTTACCGTTTCCAGTTTTCATCTCGTTTGGGATGTCTATGTTTGAGCCGCCTTTCTTTTTCTTTAACTATTTTCCAGGTTTCCTTAGTCATGTTATATGCTTTTTCCATTCTTTGGTTACTGACGTTATGTTTTGCTTCTTTCAGTTTACTATTATATAATATTTTGAGTTGTTTATATCTATTATGTATTGATACGTTATTCATAGTTTTAATCAAACTAGTCATCTAGCACAGCATACTGTGTACATTTTTTATTTCAGCGTTGAACCACCTTTTTTGGTAAGTTCATTCCTTATTTTTTTACTTGGAAAAGCCTGTTCAAAGTGAAATGTAAATGTTTAGTAAAATTCATCAAATTTTTCCTTGAGATCTTTTTCCGTATATTCTGTGCCATTTTTCATTGATAATTAGGTTGATAAAAGTGTTTATATTGTGCTGTGGGGAATATTTTTTGAAGTAAATAGTTTTTGAGGTGTTTGAGTCTATATCTGATGGAATATAGGGATTGCTTAGTTGAAATGAATGGTCCGACATGTGATGTTGCAGGATATTTGAAAATTCAACCCAAAAGGCGGTAAAATGGGGGTTGAAAGTTTTTATAGGAGTACCGTTAGTTCTCAAGTTAGGGACATGAAAACTAGTGTTTAAGGCCTTTGTTAGAAATAAAGAAATACATTTGTCAGTGTTTTTAGAAATTCAACCCGTAAAGTGGAAAGGGAAAGGCGTTCCGTTAGTTTCGAAGTTAGTTTGAAGGAACACGTATCTCAGGATTTTTTAACCCTGAAGGGGGTATAAAATAGTATGACCTCGGGTTAGTAGTATATATATATATATATATATATATATATATATAATAATCTGTTGATTAATTGAATTACTTCGATTATTTTAATATCTTATGAATTGTTCTTGCTTTTGTTTCTTTCCCATTCGCTTGAAAATCCTTATGTAAAAAATACAATGTAATGGTTTTATAATTTCAGATCCCTCTGCCGTTTTATCACTTCTGTCACGTGTACTGAGTTACACGCATTCTTTTCTCATCAACTTTTGAAAGTTTACCCCTGTTTTATTTTACTCCTACAAAGCGATTATAGGCAGCCGTGACGCTACTATACTAAGGCTACTATAAGAAACACTTTTGCAAACTCACGGCTGTCAATGTCAAGAACACAATAACAAAAAATGGAATGCCATATATTTATCTTTATATATATAATTCTACTGCACGTGTGTATGTCACTAAACTCCTCCTAAACGGCTGGACCGATTTGAATAAATTTTTTTATGCGTTTGAGTGGCGTCCTGGATGCTTTAGATTCACAAATCAGCTTGGCAGATGGCGCTGCAGTCGGTATCTAGGTTATTTATCTATAAACGGCTGGATCGATTTGAATGAATTTTTGTGAATGCATTCAAGTGGGGGCCTGGATGATTTAGATTCACAAATCAGCCCGCAGATGGCGCTGCAGTCGGTATCTAGGTTATTTATCTATACTGCAACTAAACGGCTGGATCGATGTGAATGAATTTTTGTGAATGCATTCACGTGGGGCCTGGATGATTTAGATTCACAAATCAGCCCGGCAGATGGCGCTGCAGTCGGTATCTAGGTTATTTATCTATACTGCAACTAAACGGCTGGATCGATGCGAATGAATTTGTGTGAATGCATTCAAGTGGGATGCCTGGATGATTAAGATTCACAAATCAGCCCGGCAGAGATAATGGGATAGAAGGATAAAGGGATAGCGTGATAACGAGATAGCGGGATAACGGGATAGCGGCATAAGGGGATAACGGGATAGCGGGAAAACTGAATTGCGGGATAATGGAATAACCGGATAGCGGTATAGCGGGATAACGGGATAACTGGGATAGCGGCATAACTGGATAGCGGAATAATGGGATAGCGGAATAACGGGATAGCGGGATAACGGGAAGAAGAGATAACGGGAAGCGGACCAAGTCATAGGCATGAACTGAATGAATCAACACAAAGAAAAACAAAGGAAAACAAATTCTACACAAACGAGAGTTTCCAGGAAAAAAAATTTAGGCAATATAGAAATTTGGACAGGACAACGTCTGTCGGGTCAGCTAGTTATCAATATAAATTCCGGTTAAATAACTATTATTTGGTATATGGTTTTGTATGTATAACTCCAGAGTAAAATTCCATTTCGCTTAATGATAAGACTTTCATTTTCCTCTGATGCTATACACTGGCTATCAATACCTCAGAGAAGTATCCCAAGCTCAAATTTTCGAAAGATAGAAAAAATTGTATTGGTTCCTATATAGCATTGACTATTCGTACAGGTCTCTCGATACCACATGACGATATATGAGTTCTTCGAAAGAAACATCCGGAAGAAAATATATCTATCACAGCCAAGGAATTACTGAAAGTCATGTCTACATTGACTTTGAACTACAAACAATAAACAATCCCTAAGACCAGGGGGGGGGGAGATAGATATTTTATGGACTTGCTTTTGCTTGTGAATTCTACGCATACTGTTTTCCTCAAATTGTTGATGAGGTGATTATTCTCGCACCATGAGGTGAATTCCCGTATCACTGGTACAACCTTTTTTTCTGCCGAGACGATTACTGTTGTGTCGTCCGCATAAATGAAGACTGTATTGATTGAGGTAGGTTGTTAATATATAACAGAAACAGTAGGGGACCTAATGTTCCCCCTTGTGGAGTGCCTAACAAAACATCGAATGCATCCGAGTAATCATTATCCATTATGACCTTGACTGTTCTTTCTGTAATATATGAGATCAGCCATGATTTTATGGGGCCGCGTATACCCATCGCTTCTCATTTTATCTCCAGGAAATAGGGGACAATGGTGTCGAAATCCCTGAAGTCACAGAATAATCCTTTGACGTATTCATTTTTGGAACGAAGTTCCTTATCGCGCGTTGCGAAAGGGGGCTAGACGGAATAAATTAAGACCAAAAGTTGTAACGACACTTTTTGCTGTAGTTGTAAGCCGTGCGGCGTGCGCGTGTTTCTCTGTCTGTCTCTCTCTCTCTCATAGAAAGCAAGCCAGTTATTTTCGTTTCGTCTTTCTATTTCGCATTGAACAGTGTGGTGTCGCGACGATTATTTTTGTTGAGTGTATACAGGTTTTTTGTACATAATGAATAATAAAAAATAATAACAATAATGAATCCTGACAGTGTTTCTGCACAAGTTCCGGTTATTGCTGATGGAGTTAGGTAAGTAGAGATTTTATACAGACAATAATAAATGCTTATGTATTTTTAGCAAGTACGCATTATAACCTCTCTTTACTATTGTGCTAACCAAGTCATACGCGTTATAATCTCTCCATTATTGTGTGTTTAGCAAGTGTACGCGTCATAACTTTAATAAATTTAAAAGCAAATTATATTTTAATATTACAATATCAATGCGTATGTACTAAAATTGAGCCTACTGATTAAGTTTATTTACATTATATTTGTTAATAATAAAAAAAATATTATTATAACTTAAAAAAATAAAATTTTATTACAATTCCTTCACTAATTAATCGAAAGGAACTTCGTTCCATCCGGGTGTCCCTTGACACCTCCAACTTTTTATCTATATTTTTGTGTATGTATTGACGTCCATTAAGCTGGCATTGTCAATATAGCGGAATCGAATTTAGAATAGGTAATAATTTGTTGCTTTTTTGTTGCTAATTTGTTACAGCAAAACTTATTTTGTTCTCCGCCATTTAAAAAAAAAAAAAATTAAGTTGGCATTGTCACGAAAATTATCGGCATACAGAGTGGATCCGACTAATTATAAATTAGTTGCTGACGTTTTGAACAGTTAAAATGATAACAAATCCAAAATTTCTAAATTTTTTGGACGATAAAAGATTGCAAAATAGATACGGGAGATACAAAAGCTAGGAATAGTTTTCGGCAATTAATATTCGATTGCTACAGCTGGAAAATATCACGAAATTTCACATGCAGAGATTTATTTTGAAATAAAAGCTCTTTCAATGCCAGTTGAATGTACGCCCACAATATTTGATTGATATTCACTCAAGATAGGAATGATTGGAATTACTTATACCTATGAGGGAACCGCCCAGTAGATTATCGTTAATTAGTTCCCAACACTGAGCCGCATTATTACCAAAAAAAGCTCTGTCAATGCTAGTTGAGAGTCGACACAGTATTGTCGGGATGATAATTGATAATGAGAGCTATACACGTTCACAGCACTCAGCAATTAGTTGCTGACCATGGGCAACACGTATGTACCCAAAAGTTCATGTCAATGCTAGTTGAGAGTCAATTCAGCATTGTCAGGGTAAGAACATTGACATTAACTTTTGGGTACATACGTGTTGCTCATGGTCAGCAACTAATTAATAATTCCTTTGAGCTTTAACAGGTGTTATCATCAATTATTATGAACCTGGTAATGGTAAGTAGACAACAAATGGTACGTTCACATGGTTTTTTTGGACATACGTGTTGTCCAGGGTCAGCAACTGATTGACAATCAACTCCAGTGAACTTGTGCCGTAGTAATCATTCGTTCTTACTCCGCCAATACTGAATAGATTGACAAATATATATATCAATCAAATTTATATTCAAATATCAGATATATATTGTGATATATACCATGGATATATATATATATATATATATATATATATATATATATATATATATATATATCAAGGATATATATCGGCCAACCCTGGTTGAGAGTCAATTCAGTATTTGCGGGGTAAGAACGAATGATAACAACGGCACAGACTCACTGAAGTTAATTCTCAATTAGTTGCTGACCCTGGGCAACACGTATATACAAAAAAATCCATGTGTATGTCAGTTTGTTGTCTACTCAGCATTACCAGGTTGATAATTGATGATAACAGCTGTAAAAGCTCACTGGAGTCAATTATTAATTGGTTACTGACCATGAACAACACGTATGTACCCAAAAGTTCATGTCAATGTTCTTACCCTGACAATCCTGAATTGACTCTTAACTAGCATTGACATGAACTTTGGGTACATACGTGTGCCCATGGTCAGCAATAATTGCTAACTGAGTGCTGTGAACTTGTATAGCTCTCATTATCAATTATCATCCTGACAATACTGTGTAGACTCTCAACTAGCATTGACAAAGCTTTTTGGTAATAATGCGGCTCAGTGTTAGGAACTAATTAACAATCATCTACCGGGCGCTTCCCTCATTGGTATAAGTAATTCTAATCATTCCTATCTTGATCAATATCAATCAAATATTGCGGCCGTACATTCAACTGGCATTGGAAGTACTTTTATTTCAAAATAACATCTCTCCATGTGAAATTTCATAATATTATCCAGCTGTAGCTGGATATTAGCTTTCGTATCTCCCGTATCTACTTTGCAATCTTTTATAGTTAAAAAAATTCAGAAGTTTTGGAATTGTTATCATTTTAACTATTCAAAACGTCAGCAACTAATGAGCAACGAATTTAAAATCAGTCAGATCCACTCTCTATGCCGATAATTTTCGTGACAATGTCAACTTAATTATAAGCTGGCATTATCTTTTAAAAAAAATGCTGGAGCAACAAAATTAGTTTTGCTGAGAGAAATTAGCAACAAATTATTACTTATTCTAAATTCGATTCTGCTATGTTGACAATGCCAGCCTAATGGTCGTTATGTGTTGTACCAGATCTATCGATGCGGTTCCAATTGAGAAATTTTGGCAAAAGCCATGGTGATAGGGTTTGATAATGTTGTTTTTGTTTAGGTAATCGATCAGTTGGTTGTATACGGCGATTCCAATAACTTTGGAGAAGCAGCTAACTAGGCATACACCTCTGTAATTTTCGACACAAAATGGGTCCCCCTATTTTCCTGGATGTCTCCAGTCTGTTGACAAAATCCTGGCGAAAACTAAAAACTGGAAGAATTTTGATTGCCTCATTCGAGTTCGTAGATAATAATGGCCACGTTTATACCGTATGTGAATTTGGTAACCTTACCAAGTGTATGTGACCAAATTCAAACCAAATGTTTTAGTAATCGTTTATTTACATCGTGTTTTGTCAAATGATTAATTAACCAACTTGGTTCTGGTTTGGTATTTATTTAGTCATGTAACCAAGATAAAGGTTTGAAACTCTGCTATCTACTTCGGAATTTTGTCATCTGTCAATGTCAGCAGTTTTTGTAAAGCCCCTACCCTACAAGTCTTCTTCAAGGCTCTTGTAAATGTCTAGATGTTTAAATTTTTTGCCATCCAAAATTTATATAATTTTCTTGTCCAGAAATATTTGAAGAAACGCACTGGTTTCTTCATCTATCCAATACTACAGCAACTCATTTTATATCAAAAATACTAACAAAAATATATTAAACAATTTCCGAGGTAATGATGCGGGAACTAAGGTTAGGAATCACAAAACATATTTTTCACTAACTCTCTCTCGCTCTCTCTTGTATGGCTATTGTTTCCATTCGGTTCATTCAGCCAGTGCGATAACCACGACAGAACGCTTAGCAATCTTTCAAATCAAAATTTACAGTCACGGTTGGTAAAATTTATCATACTGTTTACACCATCTTAGTCAACTTAGTATTATAGTCTGGTACACAACAAATTTCGGTACCAAACCAAGCTAGTTACTTGACCAAGTGCACAGTTTATACCACACTGACTAACAGAATTTGGTTAGAATATAATAATTAGTCAGCATACCAAGACACGGTATAAACGTGGCCATTCATTGTCTGCTTGACCTACCCTGTACTGATGAGCATCAAACGCCCCGAACCCGGTCAATCAATCAATCTATCAATATACTTTATTGTCATGAAGAACGTACATTCTTGTGGACAAAGCACTAACTTATGTTATTAAAAATGTAATGAGCTACAACTAAGTCAATTACATATAGGAGATAAAAAAACAAATACAATAGTAAAACATGTAAAATATGTAAAATAAAATAATAGGGTTTTTTTGTCATATATGCTAATTATGTTATAATCCAAGGCAGTACAAATATAGTAAATTAAAATGAATTAAAAGGAATCAGCATAAAATTCTTCCAAGGTATAGTAGGGACGGCTACATAGCAAGAAGTAAACAGCCTTTTTAAATTTATCCACGGTGTTAATCTCTCTAACGTAATCAGGTAAGTGATTGTACATCTTGCAGCCATTGTAAATAATGGAGTCCTTTACTAAAGTTGAGTTTGGTTTGTGTAAGTTGATACTGTTTTCTTTGCGTGTAGGATAACGGTTAATCGTAGTGAATTTATTTATGTGTTTTTTGATTAGACAAACGTCTCAGCAATGAAAATGGCAATAACAGTATGCAACTTATGTAGGACAAAAAGTCATTTGCAAGGATCCCGTGCCTTTGCTTTAGTCTTTAGTCTACAGGTGGTCAGTCTTAGCGAAGTGGTTAATATTTATCCATTTCCCAACAAACAATTGCAAAGTAACCTTGTAGGACGATTATTCATCGGATGTAATACAACGTTCGTCGATGCATTAGCCAGAAAAGTAGTTATTTGCTGATGGATATTCGACCAACATATAACTATTGCCTAGGTATTTGTAGTGAGCTGCCTTGAGAAAAAATAAAATTTTCAATTTCAATCAAATTAAATCTCAGTAGAATGCATTTTCAGAACTATTAGCCCAAGAATAAAAACCGCCCATAAAAACGTGGTTCGGCTCAAAATGAAAGAAAAAACCTTCAATATTGATAGAGCCTTCAAATTCGATAGTACACAGAATAACAGAATGTTTTTATCGTATTATCAGACGTGATGAAATTTTTATAAAATTATTGATAAAAGTTGAGGAGCTCTATTGAAATATTATGATAGTTTTTTAGTTTACTGAATGATGAAAAAAAATTAATTCAATTTTCAAATCCTCAATATCTCGAATTAGTAGAAAATGTTTCACGACCAAAATTATTTCTTTCGATTGTTCCGACAGATAGTCCAGATAACGTTCCATGCATCAAAATAATAAAAAAATATTACTAGCGTATTCAGCTGTCTCTTAAAGCTATTTTTATCAAAGACTGTTTAGAGTTGAAATTTGGTTTGGAAAAGAAGCTTCCTGGCATTTAGAACATATTGTAACGAACCTAGGCCGGACCTGTCGATTCGCGCGTTGCCGTCGACAGCGATGAGATCATCCCCGGAGATGTTCGAGAACCATCCAGTGCGCTCTGCCGCGGAAGACAACGGTCAATATTGGAAACAATTGGAACATGCCGTCGCCAACCGTCCGAATTCGAAACATCGAGAATGCTGTATCGGAGATAAATAGACAGCCCTCAAGAGGGAGTACACAGTCTGAACGAGCCCATACCATCGAGCTATACAGTGGCGTAGTAATATAAATTAAGTTGTAGATTAAGTGTTAAATAAATTAGTTAAACCAAGTTAAGTTTATTTACGTTACAATTGGTGTCGGAAGTGAGATTTTGAAAATAAACAAGTGATCGTGGAGTGGATAGTCAGAAAAATAAATTGATAGACCTTTCTGTACGCCCAAAATAGACAGTGGCCCGGTTTTCGCGAAGTGGACAATTGTGCGTGGGAATATAAACTGATACGCTGTTCGCGTGAAACAGAAAATAGACAGTGGCCCGGTTTTCGCGAAGTGGACAATTGTGCGTGGGAATATAAACTGATACACTCTTCGCGTGAAACAGACAATAGACTGGTGGCCCGTGGAAAAGAATTCGCGAAGTGAATTTTTAACAAACTGATAACTTTTCGTGTAAAACAGACTGATACCTCGTCAAAGACAAAATGTGTTCAAGAAAAGTGCGCCTTGCGGATTTGAAGGTAGCGGAATTGAAACAGGAATTGGAGGAAAGGGAACTGGAAACAACAGGTAAAAAGCAAGTACTCCAGGAAAGACTTGCAGAAGGACTTATACAAGAAGGTGAGGACCCCGAAACATTTTTATTCGAAGTTCCCGGAGGTGATTTAAGTTTGGTAATGAATAAACTGGAAGAAAATTCTAGAAGCCTGGAAGAGAATGCTAGAAATCTGGAAGAGAAGCTTCTAGAAAATTCTAGAAATCTGGAAGAGAAGCTTCTAGAAAGCCTGGAAGATAAGCTCCTTGAAAACACAGAAGGCCTAAAAAAAGAACTCTGTGGTGTGGCGAATCGTCTAGAAAAAAGAATAGGAACCGTCGAGGCAGAGATGGACAAGATGAAGGAAATAATCAGCGATGAAATCAAAGACGGAATCGAGGCAGAAATGGACAAAATAAAGGAAACGATCAGTAAGCTGAAAAAACGAATTGATAGTGCGCCCTCCACAGAGATGGTTAACAAAAATGCAATGCTGGACTTGAGTTTGAACTTGGATAAAGTTCAAGAGGGTATAAAAGATGTCAAGGTCATTTCAGAAATAGGGAAGCTTTCCATGAAGCCTCCTCAGTTCGACGGAAAACTCCATGGGCAAATTACCGCCGGCAGATTGAAGCAGCGGCAAAGCAAACGGATGGAATGCAGGGAAAGAGCTGTAGCACTGACACTTGCATTACGTGGAGAAAGCGACAAATATTCTACAAACTCTCACCGCCCAAGAACAGGAGGACTATGATCAGCTGATTAAACATCTAGAATTACGATATGGCCACGCCCTTTTTGGAACACGTATACCACTCCCAGCTGAAAAATCGCTGCCAAAATCGGGCGAATCCTTACAAGAATTCCCGAACTGACATTGCACGCTTGGTTCGTCTCGCATATCCATCCACCCAGAAAATGTAATGGAGCGACTAGCGGTTCAAGCATTCCTGGATGGACTCCGTGACCAAGAAACCAGACAAGCGTTGACACTAGCCGTCCAACACATCTCGTAGACGCACTGGCACGCGCTTTGGAATACGAGGCAGCGAAACAATCTTGCAAAAGCCAGAGTAAAGTCCGAATGATTGAGGAAGACTCACAGGAGCCTGCTAATTTGGAAGCTGCCTAGGAAAGTGATTAGGAAGTGTTCCCTGAGAAAAGACAGATAAGATGCTGGAATTGTGGCAAAATTGGACATGTGCGTAGCAAATGTCCAACATTCAACACGACCCGATGCAGGAAAACTAAAGAAGGTCGACGAGAGGGGCAATCGTCGGCCTGTGTCCAGCAAGCCGGTTAACAACGCATATGTCGCTATCCTGCAACGACAGAACACAGGTGTTTTCGTAGACGGTCTCATCAATAACGAGCCTTGCACCATGCTGCTAGATACAGGCGCGACGAGGATAATTCTCGAGACCTTCCTCTGCCAGAACACCGGAACGAATAGAACCGACAACTTGGAAGCTACGCACAGCAACAGGGGAGCCAGCTACGATATGGCGAGCTACCGATTGAAATAATTTTTGGGCAGCACTAAAGTGAAACATCAGGCACTTGTAGCGGACATCGAAGACGATGCAATCATCGGAATGGACATCATGAATTCCAGAGGGTTTGAATTGGATTTCAAAGACGGCGTCCTACGTGTCAACGGAGAAGAGCTGGTACTTCATGGGAGAAGTGAAGAGTTGATCCGTGTGCTGTTGGCTGAAGATGTAAGCGTACCTGAGAGGGCTGAAACCATTCTGGAGGCTCGCCTGGACGGGAGTGCGAGCAGTGGAGACGTGGTGATGTTCGAGCCCAAACTTCATGATGAGAAAATTGGACGAGGGATTGCACTAGGGAAGACCTTGTTGCGTGCTGACAAATTTGTGCCGGTAAGGGTCATGAATGTCAATTATTTCCCAGTGACCTTGAAGAAAGGAACAATTTTGGGGCACTGCTCGTCAGTTTCATCTGTGATCCGGGGCGTACGAGGTACGATTAGCCAACCCAACAACTTGCCCACAGAACTAGAAAAAATTAGTTGCCATCTCTTCCAAAGACATAAAACCAGCTCAACAGCCCAAACTAAGAGATTTAGTCAAAAAGTACCAAGACATCTTCGATACCGGACAAGGAAAAGGGGGTCGAACTAATGTGGTCCAGCACAAAATTGATACTGGAGGTGCTCGGCCGATCCGGCAATCAGCAAGAAGACTTCCTCTTGCCAAGAAGGAAGAGGCTGACAAAATAGTCAGCGATATGGGAAAAGAAGGAGTTATCGAACCATCTGACAGTCCCTGGTCCTCTCCAGTCGTACTGGTGAAGAAAAAGGATGGATCGACACGCTTTTGTGTAGACTATCGCCAACTTAATAATGTCACGAAGAAGGACAGTTACCCTCTCCCGAGAATAGATGACACCTGACACGTTGGCTGGTTCCACGATTTTCTCGACCCTTGATCCCGAAGAGTGGATATTGGCAAGTAGAACTGGCTCAGGAAGATCGAGAAAAAGACTGCTTTTACCATCGGCTCAGGATTGTGGCAGTTCACCGTTATGCCATTCGGGCTCTGTAATGCTCCCGCCACATTCGAAAGAATGATGGAAACAGTACTGAAGGGACTCTCATGGAACACGTGTCTAGTGTATCTCGACGACATAATTGTGGTCGGCAGATCGTTTGAGGACCACGTGAAAAACTTGGAGGAAGTATTCCTGCGACTGAGGAACTCCGGATTGAAGCTGAGCCCTAAGAAATGCCATCTGTTCCAAAAGAAGTACGATACCTCGGCCACGTTGTTCTGGAGAAGGAGTAGCAGTGGATGACCAGAAGATCAAAGCTGTCAAGGATTGGCCCATCCCAAAAGACATTCACCAACTTCGAAGTTTCCTTGGTTTATGCACATACTATCGCCGATATGTGCTGGGATTCGCCAACATCGCTAAACCACTGACCAAGCTCACGGAAGGCCAAACAAAGTTCCAGTGGTCGAAGAATGTCAAGACTCATTCCAGGAAGCTGAAAGGAGCTTTGATCAACGCACCTATACTGAGCTATCCCCTACCCAAAGGGAAATTCATTTTGGATACGGACGCCAGCAACGTGGGACTTGGAGCTGTCCTATCTCAGATCCAGGAGGGACAGGAGAAGGTCATTGGTTATTTCAGCAAGACGCTTAGCAAACCAGAGCGCAATTACTGTGTCACCAGGCGAGAGCTGTTAGCTGTTGTAAAGGAGTGGAACACTTCTACAAGTACGTGTATGGAAGAAGATTCCTGTTGAGAACTGACCATGCAGCCTCAAATGGCTCCTACAGTTCAAAAATCCTGAGGGTCAAGTAGCACGTTGGATCGAGAGACTCCAAGAATTCGATTTCGAGATCGAACATCGAGCCGGAACTAGCCATAAGAATGCAGATGCCTTGTCGCGAAGACCATGTCCAGATGATTGCTCACATTGCCGACGAGCAGAAGAGAAAGAAGCAACAGAAGAGAAAGAAGCAATGGATGACAACTGGAATGACAGCAAGATCCAGAAAGACCAAGAGAAAGACCCCGACCTTGGCTTAGTTGTCAGCTGGAAGAAGGGCAATCGAAGACCATCATGGCAGGCAGTCGCAGGTTACTCGCCGGCTGTTAAGTCCTATTGGGCACAATGGAACTCTCTTATTCTGGACAATGGGATCCTGAAACGTGTGTTTGGAGGCCGATATATGTGGGGAAGACAGACGCCAAATCATTGTTCCCAGGAACAGAAGAGGAGAGTGCTGGGAAATCCATGATGGAGTCGCCGGAGGACATCTGGGAGTGACGAAGACCCTGCAGAAAGTGAGGCAGCGGTTTTACTGGGCCAATTGTCAAGCTGACGTCCAGGACTGGTGCAGAAAGTGCGCTGTATGTGCTGCTAGCAATGGACCTCGAATACGACCCAAGGCCCCGATGCGTCAGTACAACGTAGACAGCCCGTTCGAGAGAATCGCCATTGACATCGCCGGCCCGTTTCCCGTATCCGACCACGGGAATAAATACATCCTTGTGGCAATGGACTACTTCAGTAAGTGGGCGGAAGCCTATCCCGCCAACCAGGAAGCCATCACCGTCGCCGACGTCTTGGTAAAAAGAATGGATATGTCGATTCGGTATTCCAATGGAGCTGCACTCGGATCAAGGCAGAAATTTCGAACCCAACCTTTTCCCAAGAAATATGTCTACTGCTGAACATCCGCAAGACAAGAACCACGGCACTACATCCGCAGTCCGATGGAATGGTGGAACGGATGAACAGGACGATCAACCGCCACTTGTCCAAGGTTGTCTCTGACCATCAAAAGACTGGGACCAGTATCTTCATTTTGTTCCTGATGGCCTATCGATCCGCAGTTCACGAGTCAACCGGTCAAACTCCTGCTAGTATTATAATGGGCCGAGAACTGCGACTGCCTTGTGACCTGAAGTTTGGGATACCGCCAGGACAAGACACTGCGGGAGAGGACTACGTCAGCAAACTTCGGCAGAGAATGGACGACATCCACGAACGAGTCCGGTTGAACATCAGAGTGCCAGCGATAAAATGAAGAAGACCTATGACATCAAGGCCGACGCTGGAGGATTTAAGGTTGATGACCTGGTTTTGGCTTTTACAACCCCAAACGTCGTCGTGGACTATCACCAAGTTGCGGAACTCGTGGAAGGCCCGTATAAAATCGTGAAAGGATAAACGACCTTGTGTACCGAATCCATAAGCACCCAGAGGAAACCAAGGGTCGTCCATTCCAACAGGTTGGCCCTTACGCTGGAAACCATGACCAAGTTCGCACCCTCAAGCCACCGGAGGATGATATGGACGTTCGAGAAGTTTATGTCCTTGTATTCAAACGGGCAGAAAGTTCTACATGGGATTACTAAAAGGAGTCACGAGACCTTTTCGAGGTGCCTGCTGACTACGCACTAGCGCACTGTGGGAAAGATCTTCGAATGTCCAGGGGCATCGCCGTAGTGTTCTCAAGAAATTTGGTCAACTCCAAACACTGCGGGGGCAGAATCCAGAAGTTGGTGGGGTGCTACAGTTGAAGAAAGGCCAGAGAAACATCTACTACCTAGTTACCAAGAGGCATTCCCAAATAAACCGTCCTATGAAGATGTCTGGAAGAGTCTCACCAAACTAAGAGATACTATGGTGGACCAGAATCTGGTGGATCTAGCAATTCCAAAATTGTCCTGTGGTATTGATGGGTTGGACTGGAGAGTCATAAAGTATGCTGGAGGCGATATTCAGATCCAGCGGCGTCAAGATTTTGGTTTGCTGTAACCCTCTTCCACGACCGATCATGAAGACCGTGGAGTGTTACTTCCATCGAACTTCACGGTGCAGATATGGGGAGTCATGCAGATATCGTCACACTCCAAGGATGAAATTTCGGGACGAAATGTCTTTAAGAAGGGGGCAATGTAACGAACCTAGGCCGGACCTGTCGATTCGCGCGTTGCCGTCGACAGCGATGAGATCATCCCCGGAGATGTTCGAGAACCATCCAGTGCGCTCTGCCGCGGAAGACAACGGTCAATATTGGAAACAATTGGAACATGCCGTCGCCAACCGTCCGAATTCGAAACATCGAGAATGCTGTATCGGAGATAAATAGACAGCCCTCAAGAGGGAGTACACAGTCTGAACGAGCCCATACCATCGAGCTATACAGTGGCGTAGTAATATAAATTAAGTTGTAGATTAAGTGTTAAATAAATTAGTTAAACCAAGTTAAGTTTATTTACGTTACAATATACCTACCTGAAAATTATGGAAGAGAAAAGATTGGTAGATAATTTTTGTAGTCGGTCATATGGGGTATCATTCAGAAAGGATTAATCGTTTTCGGAATTTTGAGCTTATTTCTAAATATGTTACTGAAAATGTGCGTCAAAAACATATTCCCCTTTTATTTCTCCAAAACTACTGACACAAAATTTCTAAGGAGACGAGGTGTCTGGCAGTTCACCTAAAGTTCACAGGAAAACTATCACTATTCCTAATTTCACGGTTTTTTAAAAATCCCCAGTCTAATACGAATTTACACTTGAATGCGTGGTTTTCCCTCCATCCTGATTTATGTTCGACTTCTGTCTAAGGTTCAGAGTGCCTCACTTATTCGAGGAATAGAGGCGACAAATTTGAACGAGTGTCTTTTATTATGGCCATAAGTTAAGTTTAACTTATTTATGAACAAAATATTTCTCTTTCCGCAGTTATTTTTATAAAATTTTAAATAGTACATAAGTTGATTCACACTTGAACGATTATTTACGGCAGTGCATACAAATTTCAAACCAAACAACCAAGTACTCCTTGTTAACGACCACCATATATCTTGGAAATCTGTTGTGATGCAAATAAAAATACTATAAACAGACCCCTTAAGGCAATAGTAGTCGAATAGATCAATGGAAACTGTGAACGTTGAAACATTGTGACATCGAGTCAATCATACCATTCGCCAGGTGATGGCAGACATTCCAGGAAATAATCGTAATTCCAAAAAGAAAAAAAGCATTATTATACCGGATGGCCCAAGACACATGTCATTCGTAAATTTGTGGTTAACTTTGATCACTGAATAGAGATCTAGGTCTTTAGTGCATTCAAATATAGGTATATTATTTTTGTGTTATTTATTTATTTGAATTATTTATCGTTATTATATTAACCTTGTGTCATTATGAAATTAGGAATCGGTTATTTGTATAAAAATAGCTGAGAAGAATGAGGATAATTTCATAGTTAAGAAGACAGTGAACCTCGATGATCACAATATTTTGTTGTCACGATTTCAAATGACATCGTTGGAAACAAGAAGAATTATTCTTGGTATAAAATTTCTACACAAACTAATCAACAACAATATTGATTGTACTACGATAGTAGTTCTTAGTACCTAGAATCGGTGGTCGACACAATACAAAGTTCTATTGCGAAGCATCACGAACAAACGTTGTCCACTACCCG
>JAFIRS010008340.1:0-17848 GCA_018342105.1 Gonioctena quinquepunctata
TCATAGAAACCTTCGAACAACATATTTTAAATAAGCCCTCAGTTTAGGAAAAGTCTTCGTGGATAAAATGTATTGCAATCCATGTCTAATTAGTATATTAACACTCAGAAAGCCAACACTGAGCTACGCCTCATGTTGCTTTTCTTTTCGTGTTTTATATTGCTAATAAGACACTCTTATAGTAAATAACTATTATCCACAGCAGGAATGTTATAAAGTTAAGATGATTCTGTTTACAAATGTCTTATGAGGTCAAAAAAACACTAGTGTGATTTATGACTTATAAGACGCTTCGTGTTTATAACATACCAGCTGTGGATAAAATGTTCATGTCTTATTAGCATATAAAACACTCAAGAAGCAAACATTCGCGAGTGTGCTCTCGTGTTGCTGTTCTTTCGTGTCAACAAAAAGACCTGCACTTCATGTTGTAAAAAAATTTAGGTATAGCTTTAGCAGATGTATGCAAAATAGCATTATAATAATATCCAAGGCAAACCCTGAATAAAAGTTTCATTATAGATATTTAAAATATTCTATATCCATTGGAATTATTTTAGCCTTTTAAATAGAAAATTATATTAAGATAAATGAAGTTATTTTTATTTGTTTAAAACAATTCAAATGAAAATGAGGCCAAATGGTGTTTTGACTGTGTTTGATTGATTGGTTGATTAAAATTATTGCATTTTCAGGTGGATCCGATATATCACTGAATAATGTTGAAGGCTCAACGGGCAGTAGCGACAAAAGCCGACCCGATTCAGGAGTGAGGTTAGAAAAACTAGCACAAGGCTTGGACTCGGCCATACAAAGAGCCACTGACAACACCACTGATGAGTTCAACAAAAAACTGGGCGACTACTGCTCTGACATCATGGGAAATGTACGAGTTTGCTCTGAGAGAATCGACTCCCAAAAAGAAAGCCTCAAGATGTCCAAAGAAGATACCGACATCCTATTAGAAACCTTCTCAAAGACCCAGAAGTTAGAGTCGAAGCTCAAGAATTCTCTGCTCAGCTGCGACACTGACAATGGCGTCGATTTTCTCGGTGATATTTTTTTCGGAAGAAGTGAAGTTTCAATTGAATAGGGATAGAAACGGAAACGTACCAAAAAAAGAGCCGCTGGTGGGGTTAGAAGATAGAAAAAAACTACTTGCGACATTAAAGGCCATTGACAATGGTGACGGGGTGGATAGTTTAGGTGGTAGTCCAACGCACATGGCTCCAAGTAGGGTGCATCTTTTCAACGAAGGCGCTAAGTGATGGTGGGAATTCTAGTCTGGCATGGGTACATTTTGTGTATATTTTGAAAGATCAGAGGAATAAAGTATATTACTTTGTATTCATTCATTACCTTCCTGATATTCTAACAATTGGTTATACAGGGTCCCTAAAAACCTATTCACAAAACATCAAACTGGACAAACCTTTCAAAACAACACCAAGAGTGTAGCTGAGGAATTGGTAACTTTTTCACAGCCATCAGCAGAGCCACAATGCAAATTATCAACTTTAATCTATTATACTAATTTGTGTACCTTGTTGATGGTGCATTAAAAAAAAAGTTTTTCCTAGGAGAGAATTACGAAGAGTTGATAATAAGCAAGAAAAAATTATTTTTTTCCTTCACGTTCGATTACTGCTGGAATGTTTGAAATTTTGCGCCACCACTCTGAGTTTATCAGAACATATTTCAGTTTACCTTGAATCTTGACAGCAAAAAAATAGGTCAGTGTTGTTTTATTTATCGATCCAAATCTGAATGAGATTCTCTAAAAATTGTGTTAATTGATTTACACAGCCTGGCTAATAACCTATAAGGTTATTAGCCTGGTAAGCCCATGAACGGGTTGGTATTATTTTAGTGTTTATTTTGTGATTTTCTATGCAAATTCGAGTATTTTTTTTTAAATTCTGGATAATTCATGCTTCGACTGTAGGAAAATGCCAGTTACGTGCATTGTAGTTGACTGAGGGAGTGGGACAGAGATTGAGTCGGGTTTTACTTGGTGTCAACAGTTTATAAATAATAGTTTAAAAAAACTAAAAACACGCTTTTATAGAAAACCAGACTAAAAAAATAGAAAATAAGAAAAACATTTATTTTATTTAAAAAAGCGTGGGGTGTATGGCATCGCCTCGGCCAACAATTACCTGTGATCTGCGACATTTCTTACTTTACTGCCCTAGGTATGTAATGTACTATATAATTATTGATACCATGCACCCCATGCTTTTTTTTAAATAAAATAAATTTTTTCTTATTTTTAATTTTTTTAGTCTGGTTTTATATAAAAGCGTTTTTTAGTTTTTTTAAACTATTATTTATTTTCAACTTTTTAGTTTAGTTTTCTATTAACGCGTGTTTTTAGTTTTTCAAACTATTATTATATTTTTTTAACTATTATTCTCCAATATTGAATAGAATCGGACCATAATCACAAAACTCGCGGCCATTTTGGAGCCGCCATCTTGAATCCTTCAATT
Organism: Gonioctena quinquepunctata; assembly: GCA_018342105.1. Taxonomy (NCBI): domain Eukaryota; kingdom Metazoa; phylum Arthropoda; class Insecta; order Coleoptera; family Chrysomelidae; genus Gonioctena; species Gonioctena quinquepunctata. Next base: position 2,493 of record JAFIRS010008340.1, read on the forward strand.
TTGACAAAATAATCATAATCTCCGACCCCAAAAACCAATTTTGAATAGAATCAGACCATAATCACACTCACCTGTCATTTTAGACAACATAATTATTTTTACAAAATAAATCTCAATTTTGACAAAAAGTGATTTGATTTGATGAATAAATAAAGTGTCTTGAGAATTATGCACTTTTAAAGTTATGATAAATTCTGTAGTCCAGATTAAAGCAAATCAATTTGTATTTGAGGAAAGATTTGGCTTTCTACTTTTATATTTTGGGTGAAAAATGAAATTTGAAAAACTCTTCTGGCTGCGGAGTTTTGAATTAATAAAATATAAACATATACCATAGGTTCATTGAATGAAAGCATCATGATGAGATGCTTTTGAATGAAACTATTTGGTTTTATTCAAAATAAAATTTGTTTAATAATCCATCAAGTCATATTTTACACGATATTTACAATGAAATATTTTCCAACTTGTAGTTGATAACATTATTCAACAAAGAAATAAAAACATAGTTTACGAGATTTTTTGGAAATCAAGTAAAATCACATTATTCGAAACACGCCTATGTTACGATTTTATCATAACTTCTGATGCTGTGATGCCCCGTCCTCGCTATGTTCGAATTGACTATGATTCTGAGTATCCCACAATCTAAAGTAGAGCCCGCATTGGTCTTGCAACAGAGATTGGTGGGTTCCCCTATTTGCCACTAGCCCGTCTTCCAGGACAATTATTTCATCTGCGTCCATTATGGTACTCAAACGGTGAGCTATGCAAATGCTTGTTCGACCTTGGGTGGCATTCCTTAAGGCTTTCAGAATATTCTGTAAGAAATTCATAAGGTTGATATTAGTTAGTATATATACCTACATTCGTGAACAGATTTTTCTGAAATTCGGTACAGTTATATAAGCAACCATTTCGGATTTGATCACATTACAGTCCAATATGGCGGGCTTCCGGTTTTTCTGCAAATGCCAACAACTTTGTTTTTTCAAATAGAACACCCTGTATATTTTTACATATTCAAGTTCAACAGGTCAAAACAAGTCCAAACCATATGTCAAATGTAATTTTTTTGAAACAATTGAAATTAAAATTGTTTTTTTATTTTACCTTGTGGATAAATGAGATTTGGTCAAGGCTATTCACAATGAGTCGCACATAACAGAGAAACATAATTTTTTCTGAAAAATTATTTTTTGTGTCACTTATTGATGAATCAATGCAGTCACATCACGTTTTGATCAAACATTTTTTTTTCAAATGGAACCCCTATGGGCCACCTATCTGTCTCTCTAGAACATTCATTAAGAAAAAAAATAACATATCATTTTTGTATTTCGGTGCAGTAACAAATTGTATACATTCAGAAATCTACAACTAGTTCATGAGTTTCCTTGCAGTTCGGATAACTTTTCAACTTAGTAAGCTGTGGAAAACAACATTTCCGAATCTTGTCAACTAATTGTGTTTCGATGTCATCTTTCATCTCAACTCTCGAAAATTAGTTAACTTCCGGGAATTAGTTTAGTAGAAATGTAAAATCAAAATCATAGGTTCACAAGAAGTGAACAGGTTGATATGTTATTAATTTACGGAGAATGTCTTTAAAACAGTGTCGCCGCTTGTCAGTTATACGCTGAACGATACCAACACAGAAGACACCCACAAAGAACCTTTTTCAAAAATGTGGAGAGAAGATTCCGAAAAGAACCCAACAATGGAGAAGATGATCGTAAGTGAGGAGGCAGAAATGAATATTTTGCTTATGTCGATTTTGATCCAACCGCTTTGACGCGGGAATTGGAATACCAATGTAATGTCAGTCGAGAAAACCATAGAAGAATTTAAAAAAACATCATTATCGTACTTACACAACTTACACAATTAGTTGACAAGATTCAGAAATGTTGTTTTCCACAGCTTACTAAGTTGAAAAATTATTCGAACTGCAAGGAAACTCATGAACTAGTTGTAGATTTTTGAATTTATACAATTTGTTACTGCACCGAAATACAAAAATGATATGACATTTTTTTCTTAATGAATGTTCTAGAGAGACAGGTAGGTGGCCCATAGGGGTTTCATTTGAATAAAATTTATTTTTGATCAAAATGTTATGTGACTGAATTGATTCATCAATAAATGACACAAAAAATAATTTTTCAGAAAAAATTAAGTTTTTTTATCATTTTCAATTGTTTAAAAAAAAACATTTGCATAAGGTTTGGACTGTTTGACCTGTTGAACTTAAATATGTAAAATATACAGGGTGTTCCATTTGAAAAAACAAAGTTACTGGCATTTCCAGAAAACCGGAAGTCCGCCATATTGGATTGTAATGTGATCAAATCCGAAATGGTTGCTTATATAACTGTACCAAATTTCAGAAAAATCCGTTTACGAATGCAGAAGTTACAGGGGTGGCCCGATATCCTGTGTCACCCGGTATAGTATCTGGCAGTGTCAGTATTTTTTTGTAATGATATTGTCTGTTTTTTCTGTCTTGTACAAACAATTCGAATTTGAGTCAATGTAGAACTGCTAAGAGGTAGAAGAATATTGAATCATTTTCTTATTTCAGATTATTTGCTCATTTCGTCTTTGGATCTTTTCATGGATTAAGATTTTTTTTCATCATTGAGTAAAAGAGATTTTTTAATAGAAATGAAGAAAAATGGACTTTCAACTGTTTTGCAAATATCTAAATATACACATTATTCAGGAAAAATGTGGGAACACCTATTTGTAAATATTCTTATCAAGAAAGAGAGAAAAGAGGGGTCACAGGTTGACTCTATATACACAAAGTCTGAAAAGCTTGTGATAGAATTCATCGAGATCTCCTGTATATAGTCATTCTTTGATTTTTATTTGTGTCTTTGGATATAAAGTATTTTTTTAGGAATATGACAAAGGACATCTTTCGTGAATGATTTGAATGTATACAAAAAATATGTCTGCATTTTCCCTGAAAATGCTATTATTCTAGAACTCTCATTGACAATCAGAAGAGAAATGATAAGCTACATCCATAGTTTCAAACAAATCAATCTATCGTACCCCATGATAGGTTATAAATGTCAAAAAACACTGATTTCAAAGGGTCACTCCGAAAGAAATTTTTCTAACATTTTTCCCATCTTTCCAACTCTGCAAAGTGAGACTGCTTCTAGAAAATGTGTTCTTCCGGTCTTCCTGATGAGCATGGAAGCGTAAAATAGATTTTCGCCAACAAAAATGTATTGAAGACCTAGGAATGTGATGCCAGTTGTAGGAATTTCTACGTGTTAATGCTTCTTATAATAAATAAACGTATATGAATAGAGTGGACTGTAATGGATGTTTTGTTACATGAATTATTGTGAAAATGAATATTGACATGTCTATAACTCGGTGTCTGGAGACGATCTGCCCTCGTCGCTTCACCACTGTCGCTGCAGTACACTCGCGGAGATAACTTGCAGAGGTACACTTGCGACGGCAAGTCGTCGCAACATACTCCCCCACTTTGAAAGTCTTGGGCTTTCAAATAGAATTGTTGTCGATTTATTGTCATTGTCTTTGCGGTAAATTACTGTTGTGAATCCTCCACTGGTAACGGACACAGATTAGTCACGGCACGGCGAATAGTTCCCTTTACTGTTCGCAATGATACTACACGTGCAACACCGTCTTTTCCTGGGAAAATCTCTGAACCCGCCCAAGCGCCCAATTCAAGGATGGTTGATTGACTTCTTTGATCAGGACCAAGGAACCAATCGGTAGGCAGTCCTGATTGGATTTCCACTTCTTTCGGCACTGCAGTTCATTGATGTATTCGATGACCATTTGGACCAAAAATGTTGTACAAGTTGCTGTATGCATTGGAAATTTGATAAACGATTTTGTTGAATTGCTCTGAGGTCGGATCAGGAATATTTGTTATAGGTCTGCCAATTAAAAATGTGCGGAGTCAAAGGCAAGGTCATTTGGATTTGAGGATAAGGTGATAATGGTCTGGAGTTCAAGATACCCTCTACCTGAATCAAAATAGTGGAGAAATCTTCATAAGTGAGATTCGCCTTTCCCATGATTCTCTTTAGATGGAATTTCATAGACTTGACCCCCGATTCCACAGTCCCCGCGCGGCGACACGGAGGGATAAAAGTCAATGATGCCTTCCAAGGCACTGGCTTAATCGATTCTGTCCTTCTGACTCTCTATGAAATGACCTAATTCATCCAATTCATTTTGCTCCTACAAAATTCGTACCATTATCCACATCGGCTAGCGGTTTACCTCTTCATGATACAAATCGGCGCAAAGCTGTGATAAAACATTCAGCTGTTAATTCAGTGACTAATTCGAGATGTATCGCCTTGGTACTAAAGCATATGAATAAGGAAACGTACCCCTTTATATGTTTGCAACCCCGTCCCTTTCTGTCCCTCAAGGTGAAAGGTCCATGCCTCATCCTGTAATAGAGAATGGAGCGGACGGTTTGTCACCCTGGGAAGAAGGTAAGTCGCCCATTATAGTGATATACTAGAGGTTTCATCCGAAAGCACCTTGTACATGAATGCACAATTTGCTCGCAGAATTTTTTCTGATATAGGCCAAAATTTCCCTCCTAACTGAGGACAATAATCGAGTGGGGCCTGCATGGCCCAATCTTTATGTTCATGGCGGAATAGTAATTTCACAAACTCGTGCCCTTTAGGGAGCAAAATTGGATGTTGCTTGTCATATTCAAATTCAGAATTACTGAGTCTTCCACCGACTCTCATAATTCCTTCAGACAAAAATGGCGCTAAGCTCAACAACGGACTTTTGATTTGTAGAGACTTTCCTCGAGCTAAATTGGAATATTCTACAGGGAAATGCTCGCGCTGAATTAGTCTCACAATGGCTAAGGTTGCTTGGTCCATTTCCTCCACAGTCAATGGATCAAGCTTTCGTGAACCCTTTTCCCTGCAATTGTGAGCAAATCGGAAACAATAAGCCACGCTACGAATGAGCCTGAGGTAATTGGAATATCTCTGAAAGGGAAATTTGAATATATCATTTTGAGATACCAATGTAATTACTGAAATTTTCATTTCTGGAAGTTCCTCGGAAGGGTTGCTGACCTGAATTGGCCAATTTTCCATACTCTCAGCCAACCATACTGGTCCATACCACCAGAGATCACATGCCAGTAACGTGATAGGGCTAACACCACGACTTGCTAAGTCTGCTGGATTATCACCTGACCGAATATGTCGCCATTTTGTTATATCGGTTTTTGATTGAATCTCGCAAACTCGGTTAGCTACAAACGTTTTGAGGAGGTTTGGAGGCGTTCTTATCCAACCAAGGACAATAGTGGAATCACACCAAAATGCTATTTCATCGAATTCGATATATAAAGAAGTAATAACCTTGTCCGCCAACCTTGCCAATATCAAGGCTCCTTGGAGCTCCAACCTAGGTATAGTGAGGACCTTAAGCGGGGCCACCTTGGTTTTAGCGCAGAGAAGTTGCGACATGATTTTGCCATGCTCGTTTATACACCTTATGTAAATACATGCTGCATAGGCATCCTTTGAAGCATCACAAAAGCAATGCAATTCAGTACGAATGTTATTTTTGTATCTAACATGTCGAGGTATTTCGAGTGAGTTTAGTTGAGAAATTTCTTTTCTGAATTTGACCCATTGGGAATGTATTTCCAAAGGAACTGACTCATCCCACTTCAGTTTTTCAGACCATAACCTCTGAAGTAAAATTTTTATGCTGACAATGCATGGGCTCAACAGCCCAAGTGGATCATAAATTTGTGAAATTCCTGAAAGAATTGACCTTTTTGTACTGGGCTTACTGATATCTGGTGGCACAATTTTGTACCGCAAAAGATCTGAAGTGGAAGACCAGAATATACCAAGAGTTTTTGAGTTTTCTGTTGGACCAAGTTTCAATAATTCTGTAGGGGCTTTCGACTGACTTATGTCTCTAATGACATTTTCATTATTGGAAGTCCACTTTCGCAATATGAAACCTGCCTTCTGCAATATATTTGTAACATCCTCACACACCCTTGAAAGCTGATCTTCAGAATCTGCGCCATGCAAAAAGTCATCAACATAAAAGGAGTGTTCTATGGCCTTAGATGCTTCGGGAAAAGTATTAGCGGTTTCAATGGATAATTGGTGCAAACATCTGATTGCAAGAAAGGAAGCACTGGTCGTTCCGTACGTAACCGTATTGAGCTGGAAGGCTTGCAATTGTTCTAATGGATTTTCCCTCCAATAAATTTGTTGCAATGACCTTTGTTCAGGGGCAACCCATACACAACGGTACATTTTTTCAATATCTGAGGAGACCACAAAAGAAAACTGTCTGAAACGTAGGATAATTGAAAAGATATCATCCTGTATAGTGGCACCTGCCATCTGGATTTGATTGAGGGATACCCCACTGCTTGTAGGACAACTCCCGTCGAAGACTACGCGTAATTTTGTTGTCAAACTCTCTTCTTTGAAAACACCGTGATGTGGAAAAAGTTCACTACCTGCGCTTAAAGAATCATTTGGTGCCTTTGACATGTGATTAAGCCTTACATATTCGTTGATGAACGCAACGTATTTTTCGCGCAACTCTGAATTTGCTTGAAGTTTCCTTTCAAGATTGAGAAATCGCCTTTTAGCATAACTTTCGGAACTGCCTAACAAATCGATGCTATCCTTGAATGGAATCGATACAATGAATTTACCATCATCATGTCTCCTGAAGGTTGAGACGAAATGATTTTCGAAATCAGTTTCTTCTTTTGATAGTGGGTGTGGTAGTAAATCCATTTCCTGAACCTCCCAGAATTTTTCCAGTTGCTCTTGAATGTGAATATTTCTAGTGAAGTTACAATGGGATATTCGAGGATTTGAAAATGTACTAAAAGGACCTGAAACGATCCATCCTAACCTGGTTTTTTGAAGAATTGGCAAACCCTGCCCAAGCCTAATTTGTCCGACACACACAAGGGACCAAAATAAATCTGCTCCTATCAACATGTCGATGGGAGATGGAGCATTGAAATGTGGATCTGCAAGATGGATATTTGAGGGAATATTCAAGGTAGATGGATCCATATAATGAGTGGGCATATGATCACATATTTCCGGAATGACTAGACAGGAAAGTGCAGCTTCAAAACCTGTGTGCATAGCCTGAATGTTAACTTCACATCTGTGTTTAATCGTTGATGAAACCTGACCTATACCTACAATTGAGATGCCAAAATTAGTTTTTTGCAGACCTAGACCATTGCATAATTTTTCGGTAATGAAACTTGATTCTGACGCACTGTCCAAAAGTACTCTACACCGGCGTCTTTACGCTTATCCTGCACACGGACTATGGCAGTAGACAACAGGGTATGGGTAGTTACACTAGCATAACTAGCGAGAGTGATGGATCTGTCTGCCGCGCTATATTGGCAGTGTTCTCAACACTGCGTACAGAAAGGTTCTCATCTGCATGCAACAAGCTGTTGTGTTTGACTGAACATTTTTTACATGCTCCGAATCTACAACTGTCTACCGTATGACCTGAATTAAGACAGTTCATACAAAGATTATTTTTCTGGACATGATCAATTCGTGAAGGTATCGGTAAATTTTGAAAATCTGGACACCTGAATATTCTGTGTGGTTTTTTGCAAAATGAACATGAATATTTTGAAGTGAAAAACGATTTTGTTTTGTTTCACTTTTATTGCGAAGAACAATTTTATTATGATTCGATGTACTGCATTTGTCAACCTCAATAGCCTCTAATAAGTTAGCCTTGTTTTTCAAAAATGTCAAAAATATTTCTACCGTGGGACTTTCATTAGATTTGTGAGCTTGCTCTTCCCATTCCCTAATAGTGGCGGAATCAAGCTTTTCTGTGATCATGTATATTAATAAAGCATCCCAACTATCAACCGATTGCTCAAGTATTTCCAGTGCACGTAAATTCTTTTTGAGGCTATCTATCAAATTCCTCAACTGTGCAGAAGATTCTTTCGTGACTGTTGGTAAATTGAATAAAGCTTTAATATGATTGTGGATGAGTATTCTTTATTATTATATCGATCACATAATAAGCTCCAAGCAATGTCGAAATTAGCAGCTGAAGTTTCAAGTGAGCCAATGACACATCGACCTTCACATTCACATGATTTTAGATAATGAAATTTCTGAACATTATTTATCTGAGTGTTTTTATTGATGAGAGAATCAAACGTATCATAAAACTCTAACCACGTATCAAATACGCCCTGAAATGTAGGCAACTTGATGGTTGGCAATTTGACGCAACCCAGCAATGAGGACGGTTCATCATTTGTGCTCGTATTGCTTGAGGTTGTTGAATTTGAAATAGTTTTTTCGGAATCTTTTGTCATTTCTATGGCACGAGAAACAAGATCAAAATAAGTATTTTCAAATTCAGACCTTTCATTTGTTTGCTCGTCTGAATCGTCTAGAATTTCAATTTCCATTTGAATATCGCAAAATTCTGGATAAACGCAATTTTCACTTTTCTCCAAACGTTTTTTAATTGAATTAAACTTGACTTCGTCGAATGAATTGAGAAATGTTGCAAATCGTGTTAAGCTGCCTTGTAAACTCCACGTTTAGCTACGAGTGGAGGCAACTCTGCCATTTTACTGAATCGAGAACAATAATTACGGAACTGTGGAAATCGTGAATAATTTTCAATACGTATGTATCAATTTGTTGCAATATGAACCGTAATATGCAAAATATGGTATGATTCAGGTAAAAAATATCGAATATAGGAAAAGATATGTACTTATATGGAAAGAACTCACAGGTAAGTAGGAATTTCCGTTGGCTGCCGCTGCAAAACGTCGATTTTCCAATCCTTGTTTCCGATCTTCAATCGTCGCTGTCGTGCCACTGTCTTGTTCCCTTCTCCCCGCTCCACAGCGTCAACGTTCAGGTCTGAGTACGACTGGAGAGCCGTTAACACTTCTGTTCGAATGAAATGAATCTTCGTTCGTCACTGTAGGTTCTTGAATAGTACACATCGGCTCAGAAGGTCCAAAATTTGTAGGAATTTCTACGTGTTAATGCTTCTTATAATAAATAAACGTATATGAATAGAGTGGACTGTAATGGATGTTTTGTTACATGAATTATTGTGAAAATGAATATTGACATGTCTATAACTCGGTGTCTGGAGACGATCTGCCCTCGTCGCTTCACCACTGTCGCTGCAGTACACTCGCGGAGATAACTTGCAGAGGTACACTTGCGACGGCAAGTCGTCGCAACACCAGTCTTGCATTAATGTTACAAATGATTTCTGGTGAGTACTCCTTGGAAAAATAAAAGATTTGTCTCATTCATCTATATGTCAATCAATCAATCAAAACTGTGCTTTATTCTCTAAGAATTATTATTCTTATTGACAAAGTGTTGTGAGGGAGTAACATGAAGTGGAGGGAACCACTGTATCCAATTCAAAAGTAACTAATATAAAAGAAATAAGTAGAATAGAATAGAATAGAATAGAATATCCTTTATTCACCATAAGAAATACAATAGTATTATAAGGTTTTGTCAAGAGTATATAAATAAAAACACTAAATAAATAACTAAATAAACAAATGAGAGGTGAACAATTACAATATAAATATCACTGTTTCACTAGAATATACATAACTATAATTTATTTTTTTGTGTCTACGTAGATTGTAACTGAAATATATTAGTTGGTGTTGAAGTCAAATGATAAGAATTGTCGATACTATAAAAGCGTTTTCCAAGCAGATATTCCTCATGTAATTTGAAAACGAAGCTGTATTTAAGTTTTTTTATATCTTCTGGTAGTTTATTAAATAAAATAGGACCATAATAATTTTTCGAAAAACGGCAGTGATTTAGTCTTGTAAATTCAATTTTAATTTGTTGTGATTGTCTGGTGTTATGTGAATGAAAATCGTTTTGATTTAGATATAAGTGAGGATTTTTTTACATAATTTATGCACTAATAGACGAAAGAGAAGGTAGTGTAAACATTTTATTATTAATAAATGTTGTTTTAACGTCTTCTTGATAACCCAGTTTGAAGATAACTGAAAACTTTTCTTTGCAGTCAAACACTTCTTTTGCATGAGGTGAGTGCCCCAAAGTACTAGACCATAAGAGATATGGGACATAAAAGTGAATGATAAGCAGATAATGGTTTCAATAGATGAAATGTCCATTAAACTTCTCATAACATAAATGCTCTTTGCCATATTGTTTGCAAATAAAATCTACATGTTTTTCCTCAAGAGAGCTTTGGATCCATTTGGAATCCAAGAAATTTGATCAATTCATTTTGAGCTACAGGCAGTTGTTTGTATGTAAACAAGTAATGTTGCGTTTTATTTGTATTCAGTTTTAATTTATTATTTGTCAACCATTTATCAGCATTCGATTCTGCTACTTTCATTTCATTAACTATAGCCTCGTAGTTTGTATTTTGGAGCGTTAAGGATGTGTCGTCCAGCAAATTGCGTAATCTCAGAGTCATCATCAGTTTTGAAATCAATCACATAAATTAAGTATAGAATTGGTCCCAAAACTGAACCTTGGTAAACCTGTTTTTATTTCTTTGGTATCAGATGCCTTATTATTCAAAAAAACGTACTGTCTGTGTTCGATAGATATGATCTAACTAGGTTAATTGAGTTTTCCTCAAATTTAAACCACTCCAATTTTTAAGCAGGATTTCATGTGACACGCAATCAAATGCAGCCTGAAGATCGTAAGAACACTGTTCCTGTGTGGACACGTTTCTGAAATCCTATGACGATCTTATCTACCAGCTGCATTACAGCGTCTGTGGTTGATTTTCCGTTCGAACCATATTGGTAATCTGGAATGATGTTATGTACCTCAAAGTGTTCTACTAACTGCGATTTCAGAGCAGCTTCAAATATTTTCACCGACTCGGGACGTATTGAGATGGGTCTTAGTTTACACAATTCTTCTGCATTTTTTCTTTTGGTATTGGGATCACTTTTTGTAATTTTAAGGCAATCAGGAAAAGTTCCGCATTTTATGGCTTCGTTTATCAGCTTTGTTAAGGGTGAGATTATGATATTTTTGATTATTTTATTAAAAGATATTTAGCTCATAATAGTCAGCACTGGTTTTATTTTTCATTTTATTTATTATATTCCTAGTTTCGTTAAAGGTTATTTCCTAAATTTAAAGCTTGGGAAGCAATTAAAATTTCCTGGTAATGGAGAAGTTACAGGTGATGGGGTTTGTACTATATTGTGATAAATATCATCTGCTTTTGTTAATAAAGAAGTCGTTAAAGTCGTTTTGAAGTTTAATTTCTGGGTATTTTTTGTTTTACCCCTTTTTCATTTATTATTTCCCAGCATGTTTGTTAATATCATTTGAATTCTTATTTTCCTATTATTAAACTCTCTTTTTGTAATTTTCAGTTTTTTTTGTTTATATAGTTTTGATATTCTTTTTAAATTTTTATATGCATATCATTAGAATTGAGATAATTCTGATATGAGCTGTAATTGATTTTCTTTATTCGGGCTTCATTTTGTATAAAGGTTTTTACTGCTTTGTTTGTTATTTTATTTTTTGTTTAGAGGAAAAAAAGTTTTTCCCTGCATGACTTGGTATTTAATAAATTTTAAAAATTTTTTGTTTATGTAATTTTACTTTCAAAATCCCAATTTTGCATCTCTAATTTTGGAAAAAATAAAAATTTTTTTTTTGTAGGATCTGTAATATCTTTTGTTTTTTATTACATCCATTTTCCACTGCTTTGCATTAATTTCATATTAACAATGTTATGGTCGGTTGGCCCGGGTCCCATAACCGGGGTGCATAGTCTCAAAATTCGGGAAAAATTTTCAGGGTATTTTCATTTCTCGTTTTTATTTGGGTTTTTCTTGAAAGTTAAAGAATTTATCAATGATGTAAATTTTTTTGTCTTAGGGTTTTTATTAAAATGTATATTAAAGTCTCCCTTTATGATCCTTTTTTAAGGTTTAAAAATTTTTTAATAATAAATTGAAGGTTTTTAGGAAAATTTCAAAATCTCCGTTTTTCTCTATAAATTTGATTACTAAGAGCTGAAAATCAACCAGCTGAATAGCGTTCTCAAATGTATTTCCACCATAGTTTTTTGTAGGTCGTTCTGTTTTGTATTTCCCAGTCCTTCTTTACAGGGGAATCTTTACCCCACCTTTTTCGAAAGTTACATCTAGCATAAACAACAAATATTTTTATTGAAAAATTTTCGGCCTCTTGTCTTGTTAGGTGATGTTGCCTAAACAAACTATTGGGGTTTAAGTCTTCTATAATATTGATTCAAAGTAGTTTTGTTTCTGAGTGACTGAACATTAGAAAAGTAGAATAGATACAATTTTTTCGTTGTTTTTAACTCTAAAAGGGTAGGGTTCTGATGGGGGGTTTTTTAGTTGGGGGGACATTGTAATTGTACTTGCTGTTCGGGAAGATTCTGGTTGATAATGGGTCCAGGTTGCCGATATGTTTTTGGGGGAAATGTAGGTTCTATGGTGCCACTATTGTATAGGCGTGCTTATATGGGGGAACTTGGCTGTTCTTTCCTGTATGGTGTGGTTTAGGTAGTATTGTCTTGACTTGTATCATAGAATTTTTGTTCTGTCTAGTTTGAAAGTTGTTTCTTCTGGTTGTCTTTTTGCTTGGTATTTGCATTTTTTTCTGAGTTGCATGCTTGCAGTAGTGCTGAGGGTTTTTTAAAAAATTTTTCCCGGGGCCGGTGAAAGTTTTTTGGGGGTTGTATGTTGAAAAACTGGGTTGGTCTGATCTCCATTTAAATATAGCCGCATTTTTTCATTGGTCCCTACGGTCTGTGTCACTAAGGGGTTTTGCTGATTTGGCGATGGTATATTAGGTTGAATGGGATAGGAATGGGGAATATTTCTGAACAAGTTTTGATACAAGATTGCTTGTTTGTCAAAGGGACACCAGATCGATATTTGAGTCTTTCGTTTCATCTACTTTGGTGCGGGTTTTTGATATTTTTTTCCACTTTAGAACAGATAGTTTTAGTTCTTCTCTTATAATATTTTTAATACTATTTTTTGTAGATGTTTTTTTGGGTTGATTACTTCCATCACCATCAGGTTGTTTTGATGTTGATGTGGTTGTCATTGCTTTCATCATTTGGGAAAATGTTTGATAGTAAAATGTAGTATTTGGGATGGTTTATTTTTGCTCCCGTTTTTTATTTCAGATTGGGTACTAGTTGTTTTGTTATTTTTGTATCCATTAGTGATTCAATTATTTTCTCAATTCTCCTATTTTTTCCCTTTTAGCTTGGTGAATAGTACCCTCTTGTTGCTTGATTATTTACTAGTTCATCCTCTCTTGGTCTGCCTCTTCATTGAATTTTCCCTTTTTCTTTCTTTGTTTGTCTATGTGTTTTCCTCTTATGTTGCTCTCTTCCGAAATTTCAGAGATTGTTTTCCAATATACTTATTTCAATTTCTCTATTTAGGCCAAAATGCCAGTCGTTTCACAGCAGGTGAGTTTGATGTAAATAACCACTCATAATCTCTGGGGATTTCTTCTCGATTTTAATTTTTACCTAAGTACGTATTGAATGAATGTTTTTTTTTCCCCGTCAGTTGATAAAGCGAAAAGAAAAAAAAAAATCAAAATTATTAAAACAACTAAAAGGAGTTTAGAAGTTTTTTGAGAACAGGCAGATATAGTCCCGAAACGTCAATCAAAAAACTATACAGAAAGTATCTTTTGAATTTTTTAAAAATTTGTTGATAAAACCCCAATTAGGAAACGAAAGTTATTGACTAATTGAATCATTTTTTTATAGGAAATATAATTTGTTTAACATAATAAGTTATCGGGGGGAACAAAAATTAGTTTTCCCTTTCTACACTTGTATAGATTTTCCTTTATATTTTCATTTTTTTAGACTGTGGAAGGTTACCCAAAAACATGTCAAGAATTGTTCCTCACAAAACCACATTCATTCAATACTTACAAGTACGGTATGGGCCGCAATGTGTTAGGGGTTTCAAGAATATGGAAAATCTTAACAAGAAATTCTCCCAAATTCCACACTTTTCTTTTGCGATGTCGAGATAATAGGATCAGATCTTTTGGGATCCGTCAGTTGAAAAACTAAAAAGACTGCAAAAAAAATCCAAATTATTAAAACAACAAAAGGAGATTTAGAAGATTTTTGAGAACGGGGGCAGATAAAGTACCCGAAAAGTCAATCAAAACTATATGGGTATCCCTTTTTAATTTTGTAAAAACTTTTTTTTGATAGGCAAATTCGAAACGACAAAGTATTGACTATTTAATCTTTTTCTCTATCAAATATAATTTGGTGAACCGCAATAAGATATCAGGGTGAACTAATTAGTTTGCCCTTTTTACATTTGTATAGATTTTCCTGATTATATTTTCATTTTTTAGACTGTGGAAGGTTACCCAAAAACATGTCAAGACCTAAGTACGCTTTTTCGCAAATGAGAATAATCGATACAGGGTACTTGTCCTTTCACTCCATTCTGATAAATGATTCGAGAAAAACTTCACATTATGCTGAGCTCAGATTGTTATTTTGTTATGTTTATGTTTTTTTTTGTATTTTTACTGAAATATTTGACACTTTTTTTTCAATCAAGAATTTGTTTGTTGACAATTTTCTTCTTTTTTATTTTTTAGATTTTTTTAGGTTGCCTTTCATTTTCTTACCTCAGGAGAAGTTATGAGATCTAGAAGACCTGCCGCGCGCAGGCCAAACTGATGTTTTTTGGACTACGAGTTTAAATATATAAGTATATATTTTTTATAGAAAACACTCCCTGAACATCAATATAGTAGAAACAGGGCAGATGTAACACTGCCCATTTGTTCACAATAACAAAACAGGTGGCCACAGGAATCTCATTTCAATAAATACTATTTTTTTTATAAAAACACTGCTCTTCGAACCTGCTCAATTTTGTTTAACCGCTGAGTAGATTCACTGTTGACTTTTCTTTTCCAACTTCCCTAACTGGGCCAAATAAAACCCAAATTCCCCATATATAAGGGTTTTATTTGGAAAATTATTTAAATTAATCATTGGAACGGTTTATAGTCCTTTTTAAAAAAGTGAATCGTCAGTTATGGAATGGTTCATATGTGGATGAAAGTGAGGATTTGATCTCAAACACCTCCATCGAAATAATGAGCAACAGCGATGAAATCCAAAAAATGCGGCTTTTAATAGCTCGCCCCTTTTACTTTTTTAACCGTTCGACGTAGAACAATGAAAAAAACCGTATTTAATGATATCCCGATACT